>APFE030568013.1:275235-344747 GCA_000404065.3 Pinus taeda
AAAATTCATAATGACCCTCATGAGTTCTAAATGTTGTTTCCAGAATGTCTTCAATCTTCATTATGATTTGATGATATCTTGAACGAAGATCCAACTTGGTGAAGTAAATTGATCCATGTAATTCATCCAGTAATTCATCAATGACAGGAACGTGAAACTTATATTTAATAGTGAGCTTGTTGAGCTCCTTATAATCCAGACACATGCACCATGATCCATCCTTCTTGTGCACCAATACTACTAGAGCAGAGAAAGAACTTTGACTAGGTTGAATTATACTAGCCTCTAGCATTTCTACAACCATACATTCAATTTCACTCTTTTGGGAATAGGGATATTTGTAAGGCCTGATGTTTGGAGGAACACTTCCTGGAATCAAATGAATAGCATGATCATGATCACAAATATGTAGGAGGCCTTTGGGAGTCTCAAATACCTTGGAATGATTGTCCAAGACTTTTTGGAGATCTGGAAAAATAGATGATTTTGATGTGGGAACCTCTAGCGAACATAATTATGAAAGTACGCCTCTTTGTTCTTTATTTAGAAGCTTTGTCATGTCGTTAGAGCTGATTATCTTTCTCGGTTTCCCTCCAATACCCCTTAATTCAACTTCCTTTCCTTCTGAAAAAAATTCAAGAGACATTCTTGAAAATTAAAAGTTATCATACCCAAACATTGTAGCCATTGAACTCCTAGTACAATATCAACACCACCCATTGGAATGGAATGAATTGGGTTATTCAATACATATTCTCCCATGGATAACTTGATATTACGACACTTTCCAGAGAAATTTATGGTTCCTCCATTTGAAACCATCACTTGACACTTTGGTGTTGGATATAGGAAGCAATTCAATTCCTTTGTTACCTTACAATGAATAAAATTATGGGTAGTGTCTAAATCAATCAACATTGTTACCTTTTTCTTCTTGATATGTCCTTCTATCTTAAGAGTTTGAGGAGTGGTACTTTTGGTCAATGCATTACAAGATATGGTTGGATTCATTTCTTCTTTCTCTAGGGTTTGTTCTTAGTGTATATCCTCTTCTTTTGAAGTTTCTTGTTCCTTTTCTTCCTCCTCTTCACAATCTATGTAAAATAATTTCTTCTCAGCACACTTATGACCTATAGTGTATTTGTTATCACAAGTGTAACAAAACCCTTTTTCTCCTTTTCTTCGAATTATTGTGGTGTCAACCTTATAGGTTGTGGAAGGATAATGGCAACAACAATTCTATCTTTATAGTTGTGAGTGGTAGGCTTCCTTGTTGTCGTAATTTTGCTTTCTATTTTTCTTGCCAACCTGAATGCCTTCTCCAATGAATTAGGTTCCCAAAGGAGAACTTCATGTTGGATTTTATCCTTTAAATTCCCTATGACCACATCAATCCTATGCTCCTCTGGAATATATTTTTCCCTTATATTCAATTTTTTGAAGTCCTCAATGTGCTCCATCATTGAACCCTTTCGTTTGAGATTTATCAATTGGCTAAAAAAGGTGTTTATTTTTGTATCCTCATAATATTCTATCATTTCATTCGTAAAAATTCCCCAAGTGAAAATCTATTTACGAGAGCAAATCCTTCGATACCATACAAACTGATTTGATTCCAAACATAAAGTTGCAATGCATGCCTTTTGTGTGTTTTTCACATTATGGAGATCGAAATATTTCTCCATCTATAGTATCCATGTTATGGGATCCTTGCCATCAAACTTCCTCATATCGATCTTTGAAACATGGCAGGTCTTCAATCCAATGTTAGAGTCTATGAAATCATGATTAACATCTATTGTTTTCTCATCATGAGTTTCCATTACTATCCTTTCAACATTAGTAAGCATTTATTATATTAACTTTGTCAAATCTATCTTCAAATCTTCCATGTTTCCTTTAATATTTTCTTCTATACCATGCATCTTAGCTTCCACACCATCCATCTTAGCTTCCACACCATTCATATTAGATTCATGCCATTCTTTAATCCATCCATCTTATCTTTTGTTACTTTTTGTGAGAGTAAAAATTGTTGCACTTGGTCTCGTAATTTTGATATATCATGTTGCATTTCTTCCTCTTCTTCATGAGTCATTGTAGATATTTCAGGTTTCTTACTAAGTGTTTCTATTTTCTTTCTTCGAGGCATCAATTAATGATAAATATGACTCACTATGCCCTTCGAATCACTTCAAACTATATTATCTAACCAAACTTATGCAAATTAAAAAAAAAAACTACACACCTTTTGTTTTATTTGTAGGAGATCGATATTGAATCTATTGTATCTTTGAAATTTCAGATGTCCAAGGTCTAAAATTGTTACATGTGGTAGCACCTATGCGTAATCTTTCCAACTCCACCATTCTGATCGAAATTAGGTTCTCCAACAAATAGTTATGCCCAATCTCCCAAGATGATCTGACTATATAACTTTTTAGTATAGCGAACTTGTATGAAGTACCACGTGTCACTGTTTGGGTTGTTGGACCTGAAAACGATGAACAACAAAATGAAGTCTGTCTTCTATCTCCAAATTCTTACGAAATTTTCATTTGGTGCTCAGAGAGAAATTTATGACTATTTTCCCAAGGTCACCTGTTTGGGATGTAATTTGGGAGCCTCCAAAAACCCTAATGTCCTTGGATCATATCTCTGACAATTTCGCGAGAAAAGATCTAAAATTTAGACCTGAGTTTCATCAATATTTCATCTTAAATGGGTTTTAATTTCAGGTTCTGAAATGTCGTAGAAAAAAAATTATAGCGAACATTCCATGATGACCTGTTTGGAGCAGCAAAACCCTAGAATCCAAAGTTTTGATACCAAATGTTATGCAACCAGCTCATAAAATAGAAGGAAAGATAGATCAACGACTTCAAAATTAGCCTCTTTGAGGGGGAAACCTCTTTTACATTACTCAAATGAACAATTCTTGGATGATACAAATGATAAAACCTCCTGCCTATATATAGGAGTCTAAGGGGTCACAATATAATCAAAGCCGACATAACAATAATAATATAAGGGCACTACATGGGGCACACTAATAACAATATGGGGACTATAGGGGCACAACAATAATAATAAGCGCTACATTGATAATAGTAATGGGGGAATAACTAGTATTATAGGGACCTAACAGGATACCATCAAGTATGCATCAAAGAAGAGGACATCTACAAGACTGCTTTCAAGACCATGTATGGGCATTATGAGCTTGTTTTGGTTCCGTTTGGTTTGACTAATTCCCCAGCTACTTTCGTCCTTGATGAATAGTGTATTGCATCCTTATCTGGAAAATTTTGTGATTGTATCTAGCGATGATATATTGATATATTATAAGGATGAGGAAGAACATGTCGAACATTTAGTAGTAGTATTGAGATTTCTAAGAGAGAATGAGTTGTATGTCAATCTTAGCAAGTGTAGTTTCTTTCAAACAGAGGTACATTACTTGGGACATGTTGCTTCCAAGGAAGGTATAACAGTGCATCCAGAAAAGATAAGGGCTATCTTGGAGTGGGCAACAGTATGACAGGTACAGGGAGCTTAGGAATAGGTTACAATAAGGTACAGGTGATCCGAATGTGCACTATCATCTTACAGTAGATGGTTTGGTGAGATTCAAAGACAAGATCTATGTGCTGGATGAAAGTGGGCTCAAGAAGCTTATCTTGAGGGAGTTTCATGTCAATCCATATTTAGGTCACCTAGGGTATCATAATATGTTGACAACAATGAAGAAGTTCTACTATTGGATGAATCTGAAGAAGGAAGTGGCAGCGTTTTTGGCTAGATGTTAGGACTGTCAGCAGGTGAAAGTAGAGTGTAAGCATCCAGGTGGGTTGCTTCATCCTATTATGATTCTAGAATGGAAATGGGAGGTCATTTCCATGGATTTCATTACTAGTCTTCTGAGGACATCGAGGAAACATGATTCTATCAAGGTTGTGGTCGTTAGGTTGAGAAAGGTAGCTCACTTCATTCCAATGAAGACTACTCATTTAGCTAGTGAGGTGGTATAGGTATTCATCAGGGAGATCATGAGATTTCATGGTGTTTCAAAGAATATTGTGTTAGACAGGGATGCTAAGTTCACTTCCAAGTTTTGGAAGGATTTGTTTGCAGGTTTGGGGACAGAGTTGGCCTTGAGTACAACTTATCATCCATAGACAGATGGACAGACAGAGAGGGTCAACAGGATTCTAGAGGATATGTTGAGTATGTACGTCATGAACCAACAAAAGAGATGGGAAGAGTGTATAAATTAATGTGTAGATTCAAAAATCTCATGAAATTTACGAAATCACAAGACTTGAAGCTACTCTACTGATTTGTAGAAGTTAATTCACCATCTAGAAAAAAAAATCATAGACATGCAAAAGGAAACATCACATATGCACATATATTTATCTAGGGGAAAGAAACTGCTCAAAACCCCTTCCTATCTTTATTGCATTAATTAGAAAATAGATATGAAATACATATGTTTTCTCAAGCTTGAGAACACCCTACAAGTGTATAGTTTCTCCCTTTACCCGAATGACTAAATTTGGCCAACACTTAGCCAATTCTCAATCCCTCCAAGATCCTATTTCCTTGAATTGTTCCTCCAAGAAATTTGGCCCTATTATTTAGAAATTTCCTACTATTGCATTGCGCAATTCCTCTAGGTCCTTCCTTTGACTGTATGCACCACCTGTACACATTGGAATATGCTACATCTGATAGTAAACTACCTCGGAATCTCCATCTCAACTAGATAACTGGAATCATTTGCATGTAACAATTATTTTGGGCTGATTGATCAGTTAATTGGTTGATCACTGAGTGTGGTTGAATTTCCTCTTCCATGACTTGACCTCCACTATTTCTTCTGACAGTTAGAACTAGTTTAACTAACAGTAACTCAAATTAACTAAAATAGATTGTTATAAATTATAAATCAATCATACTAAAATGAAATCAAGCTTCCCCAACTCAGATTAACTTTGTTAACTGAGTGACAAGTGTCATGTCACCTCAGTTAGCTACCTCCAAGATTTCAGCTGAAATAGAAATCCGAATTTTCTCTAGTTTAACCAACACAAAATCAACTTTAATATTTTATTACTGCATTTTCAACACTACCTCTTAGCAACAAAGGGATTATCAACCACCCCTATTTTGCACCTATGGAGATGGAATTTCCCTCTTGACAAGGCTTTTTTTAAAATATCAGCATCTTGTTCCTCTATTGGAATGTACTGTAACAACATAATCTGGCTTTGCACACAATCCCGTAAATGGTGATATTGGATATCAATATGCTTAGATCAATCATGAAAAAAGGATTTTTAGAGAGTTTGAAGCAACTACGATTATCACAGTAAATCATAGTTGGATCCATCATCTGACCAAACAAGCCAACAAGTATCTTTCTCATCCATATCACCTCATATGTTGCTTGACTTGTGGCCATGTATTATGCTTCTTCTGAGCTGAGTGCCATAGGTCTTTGCTTCCTATTGTACCAATAAACCATTGCGGAACCAACACTAAAAATTCCACCTGATGTACTCTTCCAGTCTGATGGACTTCCTGCCCAATCTACATTTGTGAAGCCACACAACTTCACTCCCTTTATCCATCTATACCATATTACAAACTAGTTAGTGCCTCTGAGGTACCATATAACATGCTTAGCTACCCTCCAAAATAGTTTGGTTGGCTTAACCATAGCTTGGCTCATCTGGTTGGTAGCAAATCACATTTCTAACCATGTGTTCATAAGACACATGAGTGAACCCAAAAGCTACTGGTAAACAGTCGCATCCACTTCCTCACCTGAAGTGGCATAATCCTTCCTCTAGTTGGTCACTAGAGGAGTTTGCATGGGTTTTCACATGTCCATGCAGAACTTCTGAAGTATATCATTGGCATACTTTAACTGAAAGACAAATAGTTCCACATCACCTTTCCATACTTCCAATCTGAGGAAGTAGTGCATAAGACCCATGTCCTTCATCTCAAACTCTATTACGAGACCCTCCATGAAATATTTGATCAGCTGCTCATCACCAGTCAAAATCAAGTCATCAAGATATAAAATAATAATCAACAATTTACCTTCTACCAAAATATGATAGAGGTTTTCATCTACTTCACTTTTGGTGAAGCTCAAACTGGTGAGATAGTTATCGATCTTGGTGTACCAAGTATGGGGTGCTTTCTTGAGACCATACAACACTCGCTTGAGTCTATACACGTGAGACTCTCAATCAAAAGTCTCGAAGCCTTATGGTTTCTTGATATACACCTCCTCCTTAATAACTCCATTGAGGAATGTTTTCTTCACATCCATCTAATGGATATTCCACTCCATCTGTGCAGCCAGAGCAAGGATTGATCTAATGGATGAGTACCTTGGTATAGGAGCAAAGGTCTCCTCACAGTCAATACCCTCAACCTGAGAGTACACCTTGGCCACAAATTTGGCCTTGTAACTTTTTATGCTTCTATTTGCTGCATGCTTCACCTTGAAGATCCGTCTCGAATCCACAAATGATTTGTCTGCTGGTCTTGGGACCACTTCCCAAACACTATTGTTTACAATGGATTTGTACTCCTCCACCATTGCATCAACCCATTTAGGTTTCTCTATTTCTTCCTCGAAAGAGGATGGCTCAATCTCTACTATATTAATCATTAGAGCCATGTAGCCAGTGTACTGATTTGGTGAATGTCTCTCCCTACACTAATTTGAAAGAGCACCCACATTCTCCCTCGCATCCTGCACAAGTCTGTCAGCTTCCCTAGTTTTCTTCTTACCTCTATGGATGGTTTTTATAGAGTGGTTGTCTCCACTCTATGTTCCTTAACTTTTGGCTGCTCCACAACATCCTGAGGCTTCTCCTTTGGAGCTAAAATCTCCTCCTCTAGTGGGATCTGAAGCTCCATGTCAAGAGATGAAATTTTACACCCCTTTGCATAATTGTCATTTTGAGGGATGGAAAGTACACACAGTATTTGTTGGTAGTTTTAGTGTAGCCTACAAATACACCCAACTTTGTTGTCAACTCTAGATTCTTCCTTGATTCTTTAGAGACATTGTAGTAGACAAAGGCTCAAAAAATCCTAAAGTGCAACATATCTAGCTTCCTCCCCGAGAAATCCTCCTCCAGTGTAATCATGCCAAGAATCCGATGAGGAATCATGTTCTGCAAATAGACCGTTGTGTTGAATGCTTTAGCCCACAACTATACAAGTAGGATTTGGTCATGCAACATAGCCCTTAATGCTCCCATAATGTTTTTGTTCTTCTTCTTAGCCACCCCATTATGTTGTGGGTTGTGGGGTGTTGTTAAATCTCATTGAATGCCTACTTTTTCATATAAATTTTTAAACTCATTCGACACGTACTCACCTCCATTATCACTCTTAAGAACCTTCGCCTTCTTGCCCCTTTCTTTCTCAACCAGTGCCTTAAAATCCAAAAACTTAGAGAAATTCTCATCCTTCTTTTACATGAAGAAGATATAACACTTCTGTGAGAATTCATCAATAAATATGACAAAATATTTTTGTCTAGTAGTGGAGATTGTTGAGAAAGGTCCACAAAATCATAATGGATCCTTTCAAGGACTGCATGTGCTCTGTTTTCTTGGTCATGGAAAGTGGCTTTTGTGTACTTCCCCAAGGTACACCCTTTGCATGTGGAGGCATGTGGTTATCTATTACATGATCTTCAAAGCATCATGATTCAAATGGTAAAGTCTTTTAGGCCAAAGTTCATCGACATCGCGGCTCTGCACCTTCTCCGCCTTTGTGCTCAATGCAGCACAATCCTCCACATATAGCTTTTATAGGTCCTTGACGTGAATGCCTATCTGCTTCACTTATCCCGTGGCTATGTGTCTCAATAATTCATTTCCTTTGTTGAAGATCACATCATAACCATGGTCTTCCAAAACTACAACAAAGATAAGATTCTTCTTTAGACCCGAAACAAACATCACATCCTTGAGTCTAATAGGGGAGTTTGAATCCCTCTGAAAGGTGATTGTACCAATCTCAGTCGTGTTGTACCTTCCATCATCTCCCATATCAATGTGCATCTCGAGATCTTTCTCCTCCAAATAATTGAAAAAAATCTATATTCCCTGTCATATGGAAAAAGGCACTAATGTCCAGGTACCACACACTTCCCATCGTGATTGTGTTGGACATGCATGCAATGGGAGTAAAATCAAGCTAAAACTCTGAAGCCAAAGTTTTGCATGCTACTCCTCCTGAGGTATTCGTTATTTTCTTCTTGTGTGGACACTTTGTGGCATAATGACTGAATTCATGATAATGAAAGCACTTGATTCTGGACAAGTCTTTCTTCTTTCCCCCTTGACTATATTCTAATTTGGATTTGGATTTCTTCCCTTTCCCCTTCTTCACCTTTCTAGCCAAGGCACAATCTTCTTCATCCTTTCCCTTGGATGGAGTCTCTTGGTATTACACCTTATTTTCTCCTATACTAGGTTGGACCATGGGCACTCCAAACTTGGTAGTTACTCCCTCCAATTCACTAAATCTTGATAGTCGTGTTGGCTCTTTGGAAGGCCCACAAGGGCTAGAGCTATCAGGTCTTCTTTAGGTACATTAAAAATGACCTCGTCAAGTTCATCATGACATTTTGTAAACCTACTCAGATACTGCAAAATTGTGTCATTCTTTTACATCTTGATACTTCGAAGTTTATCCTTGAGCTCCAGCTTCTTGTGGTCACTACTATTCTCAAGCAATTCTTCCAGTGCTTTCCACATAGCAAATGGATTTTCTTTTCCATGGAGATTCAAGACAATATGATCGTGTACTCCCTCCAATATGATTATCCTCACCTCGGCCACATCTTTCTACCACTGAGCAAGGTTTTGAGCATCTGATGCTTGAGGTTTTGCAACATTTGTCTTGATGTATTCTAGTAACCCATTATCATCCAATACTGCCTCCATGCGGTCCTTCCATGCAACAAAATTTGAGGTGCCTTCCAAGGCATACTCTAGCCTTAGTCCATTGAAAGCCATCTTCTTAGCTCTAAAGAAATCCTGTTACACTTATCTTCAAATTCGAACCTCTTACAATGACAACTTCGAAATATCTTCTCTAAAGTGATTCCATCTCTGATACCATGTAGAAATTAATGTGTAGATTGAAAACTACTCATGAAATTTACTAAATCACAAGACTTGAAGCTACTCTACTGATCTGTGAAATTTAATTCACCATATAGAACAAAAATCATAGACATATAAAAGGAAGCATCATAGATGCACAAATATTTATCTATGGGAAAGAGACTACTCAGATTCCCTTCCTATTTGTATTGCATTAATAAGAGAATAGAGATGAAATACATATGCTTGCTCAAGCTTGAACACACCCTACAAGTGTATAGTCTATCCCTCTTCCTTACTAACTAACTCTGACCAACACTTAGCCAATTTTCAAGTGATCCAAGCTCCTATTTCCTTGCACTTTTCCTCCAATAAATTGGCCCCTATTATTTAGGAATTTCCCACTTTTGAATTGAGCAAGTTCTCTAGGTCCTTCCTCTGACTATATGCACCACTAGTACACATTGGAATATGTGACAACTGATAGCACACTGCCTTGGAATCTCCATCTCAAGTAGGTAACTCGAATTCTCTGCATGCAATAATTATTTTTGGTTGGTTGATCACTGAGTATGGTTGAAGTTCCACTTCCACAACTTGTCCTCCACTAGTTATTTTAGCAGTTATGACTAGTTTAATTGACAATAACTCAAATTAACTTAAATAAATTACTACAAATTAGAAATCAATCATATTGAATTGAACTCAAGCTTACCCAACTCAAATTAACTGAGTTAACTGAGTGACAAGTGCCATGTCAACTCAGTTAACTACCTCTAATATTTTTGTTGAAATAGAATTTCAAATTTTCTCTAGTTTGACCAAGGAAAGTAAAACTGAGATTTTCTTGCTGCATTTTCAACGAGTACCTTCCATTGGTAAATTTTTCTTACAATAATGGTTATCAAGAGTCATTAAGGATGCGTTTGTTTGAGGAACTGTATGGGCGAAGTTGTAATATTCCCATTAGATGGAGTGATCAGTGAACAGGGTACTTATTGGACCAGATATGTTGGCAGAAATGGAACAGGAAATGCAATCTATGAAGAAGAATCTAAAGACAACACGAGATCAAACAAAGAGTTCTGTAGATTAGAACAGATTGTTTAAGGAATTTCATGTTGGGTAACATGTGTACTTGCGCATAAATCCCAAGAAGAGCTCCTTGAGGATTGGATCATGTGCCAAGTTGGTGCCACAGTATTGCGTGCCTTTCGAGATCCTTTAGAGGATTGGACTAGTGGCCTACAGATTTCACTTCCTCCGATAGTGAAAGTCTATGATGTTTTCCATGTTTCATTGCTTAAAATATATATAAAGGATGTTGATCATGTTATTGATTGGTCTGTATTGTAGGTGGAACCAGAAGGAGAATTCCAACCGGAACCTTAGTTCATATTGCAATGGAAAAAACTCATGCTCCAAAACTGAGCAATCGAGCAAGTTAAAGTGTAGTGGAAGCACATTGCGCCTGACGAAGCTACATGTGAGATGGTTGATTAGATGCGGGTTATGTATCCTTCATTGTTTTTAGGTGGAGGCAAATTCGTTTTTGGTATTTGTACATATTTATGTATGGTTACTATTGTAAATACCACAATGAGTTGTGGTATTAAGCTCCAATAAGCGATATGGTTGTCAGGTTGTCATGTTTGTCTTGATGGTTTTTATTTTGAGTAGGTTGTTAATTGTAAATACTACAACAAGATAGGTTATAAAGATCCATGGGCAATATGTTTTGTTTTTTAGCGTGTTTGCTGGTTGTAGGTGTCATAGAACACTGAGGATGGTGTTCCCCTAATAGGGAGGGGTCTATAACATCCCCATGTTAAAATTTGATGTAATAAAGTTAACAAAGGAAAAGTAAGATCAAGGACATGGGTCACATATTTCAAGTTGAATGTTGGGAAAAACATCCTAGTGTGCATCATTTGTTTTGTATTATGGCTAAGGGGAAATTGACAAAGGAAATGGAAAAGGCTTTGAAAAGGAAAAAAGGAATTATTAGTAGTTTATTTATGAAAATAAAGGAAAATAAGAGAAAATTAAAGTGAAAGGTTGCAGGTTGCATGTGAGGAGGAAATTGAAGGAAAATTAAGGAAAATGAAGAAATTAGAGGCATCAATAATAAAATGACATCAGAGCATAAGTTTGGGGCCTTTTATCAATTTTGTTTTGGAAATAGTCTGAGAGAGGAGAAGAGCACCAAGAGGAGAAGGAAAGCAAAGGAAAGAAAGGATCAAGCAAGGAAAGGTTGGATCAAGCAACTTCAATAGGAATTCTTGTAGGTAACAAGTTGCATGTATGATTTACTAGTTAGTTTTGGCATACATGGCATGTGCATGTGTGTACTTGGTTCATTTGTTGTCATTGGCGTGGGTTTTTCTAGGTTTTGACAATGGTTTTATCCTTGCCTTATCATTTCTGGATAGTCGTGGTGTCATGGGATTATTTCTTGGTTGAGCTTTGGATTGTTGAAAGATTTTGGATCCGGGTGAGGCAGTCCCAGAAAAATCTCAAGGGTTGGGGGTGGATATGTTTTTCTTTAGGAGCCCTCAACAAGTGGGCGGAGACAGGAAAATTCCTCAAGGGATGTTGATGGAATTATGAGGCATCCAAGCTCATTTTGGTTTTGTGATATCGAGACTAGTTTAGGTTGGATCATGGTATGATGAGGGTGGAGGTGGTTTAACCTTTAGATTCCCTTAGTTGTTTATGGATTGATTTATCCCATGAGATCCCACATTCATGCTTGGAGTATGGCACATAGGTGATTGGATGAAATAAATATTTGGTTCAACTCAATCTATGGTCAGGTGGTATGCCTCCTCCCACATTTACCCACTTTCACCAGTTTTCTCATCAACACAAACCTCTTGTAAAGAAGATAGTTACTCCACATCTTTAATGAATGAATAATAACTACCAACTCAAGATCATGATTCACATAGTTCTTCTCGTGCTCATTCAATTTCATGGACTCATATCACACCACCTGTCCCTCCTACATCAAGACTCCACCAATTCCTATTTTGCAAGAATATGTACACACCACTATCTCTTTATCTGGATCTACAATCTTAAGAACTGGAGCATTTTTCAACAACTGATTCGACTACTCAAAACGGGTTGCACATTCCTCTGCCCATTCAAATTTCTTACCTTATCTTGCAATCTTATCAATCATCCCTTAGATTAAGGGGAGGTGAACTCCATAACTACGATCAATAGGGTCTTTCTTGGCCTTTTGACTTTTGCAAGCT
The DNA here is from genome assembly GCA_000404065.3 of Pinus taeda. NCBI lineage: Eukaryota > Viridiplantae > Streptophyta > Pinopsida > Pinales > Pinaceae > Pinus > Pinus taeda. The sequence continues at coordinate 287,651 of APFE030568013.1, forward strand.
TTGAGGAAGGCTTTAAGGCCTTGTTTCTTACTATAACCATTATTGACAAAAACCTCCAAGAGATGGGATTTCTCTTTAGAATAATGGTCGACATCAGAAACCCTCATAGCATGGGTACCTAGAGTGCAAAGAACCCCCAACTTTTGAGCAAGGAATTATGGGACCTGGCATGAAGATACTGCTCAATATGGGTTTTCTTCTGAAACACCTTACTAACTTCCCTCATGTGTTCTACACAACCCCTCCAAGTGTGCAACCCCTGAGCTAACTCTCTTTTTACTGACTTGGTCTCTTAGTCAATCCATTGAAAAGGCGTCCAAGCGACTGTAAGCCTCCAGCTTCTCCCATAAGCATGCTTCCCAGTGACTATGGATTTTTCCAGTCAGTTATGTGCTAGTGACCCCAAATTTTGAGCCACTTTTTCAGGGCTAGGACTCAGGCCTATACCCAGAACTTAATGAAACTTCTAAAAATGATGAATAACATAGAAACAAAACTTCTAAACCAAAAAATTGAACAAGGACTTCACTTGACCCCTCCCAACCAGGACAGGAATTCCATCAAACACATGGTAAACCTGCAACCTAAAAGTCATGAATAGATATCTGAACATAGGGATTTGAAACTTATCTGAGACTTACCAAGAAGCACTAATTCCTTCTCACAATAGTTTTCATAACACCAGTTAGGTTATGCATTTATTAACGAGACATTCATTAATTAAAATGTGATAAGATCCATACTTAGATTTTTCATATAACCATGCTTATAACCAACATATAACCAAATAAATAATAATGATAGAACAACCATTAAAGCCACATAACAAAAAATATAATTACCCATCAAGGACTAGAGAAACTTAGCACTTATTAATCATATGGAAAAACCAACCAGGTCATGGACTTCCATGTACCACCTAACCATAGATTGGGCTTAACTAAATATCTCTTTCAGTTAATCACCCCCATTCCATATTCCAATCATGAATGTGGGATCTCATGAGATAAATCAACCCATAAAAAACCAAGGGAATACATAAGTTAAACCACCTCCATCCTCATCATACCATGACATCACCTAAACCAATCCTAAGATAAAAGAATGAAACCAAGCTTCAATCCCTCAAAATTCCATCACCATCCCTTAAGGAATTTTCCTATCTCCACCCACCTATTGAGGGATTCTCGGAGAGAACCTTCTCCACCCACAACCCTTGGGATTTTCTTGAGACCACCTCACCCAGATCCAAAACCTCCTGGGAAACCAAAGCTCAACCAATAAAGAATCTCATCACACCATGGCTATCTGGAAATGGCAAGGCAAGGCTAAAATCATTGTCAAACCCAACAAATCCCATGCTAATGATAGAAAATGAACCAAATACACATATGCACATACTATGGATGCCAAAACTAGCTAAGAGATCATAGATGCAACTTGTTACCTACAAGTATTCCCAGTGAAGCTTTTTGATCCAACATTTCCTTGCTTTATCCTTGATTTCCTTTATTTTACTTTTCGTTCCTTTTCTTTCCTTGTCCTTCCTTTTCCCCTTGCATTCCTTCTCCTCTTGGCGATCTTCTCCTATCAAAGGCTAATTCCAAAACAAAACTAACAAAAGGCACCAAGATGATGCTCTGATGTCTTTTTATTATTGATGCCTCTAATTTCTTCATTTTCCTTAATTTTCCTTCAATTTCCTCCTCACATGCAATATGTGACCTTTCACCACCCTTTTCTTCTATTTTCCTTTATTTTCATAAATAAAATACCAATAATGTCATTTTTCCTTTTCAAAGCCTTTGCCACTGCCTTTGCCAATTTTCCCTTATCCATAATACACAACAAGTGATGCTCATTAGGATGTTTTGCCCAACATTCAGCTTGGAATATGTGTCCCATGACCTTGGTCTTATTTTTCCTTTATTAACTTTATTACATGAACTTTTAACCCAAGGTTGTTATAGACCCCTCCCCGTTAGGGGAACACTGTCTTCAGTGTTCTATGACACCTACAACCAAAACAATTGTTGAAAACCAAAACATACTACCCATGGAGCTTTATAACCCAGCTCGTTGCAATATTTATAATGGAAAACCTGCTCAAAAGAAAAACCATCATGAAAAACATGACAAACTGACAACCATACCACTTATTGGAGCTTTATAACATATCTCATTGTGGTATTTACAATAGAAACCATGCATAAATATGTACAAATACCAAAAACTCATTTGCCTCCATCAGAAAACAATGAAGGATACATATCCCACATATGATCAACCATCTCCCATGTAGCTTCATCGGGCCCAAAGTGCTTCCATTGTACTTTAACCTACTCGATTGCTCTCTTTTGGAGAATGAGTTGTTTTTGCTACAATATACACTAAGGTTCCAGTTGGAATTGGCCTTCTAGTTCCACCTGCAATACAAACCAATCAATAACCTGATCAACATCCTTTACATATCTTTTAAGTAATGAAACATGGAAAACATCATGGAATTTCATTGTCAGAGGTAGTGCAATTTTGTAGGTAACTAGTCCAATCCTCTAAAGGATCTTGAAAGGCCTGCAATACAGCCTGGTGTAGGATCCAATCCTCAATGAGCTCTTCTTGGTATGGATGTAAAAATAAACATGCTCTCCAACCTGAAACTCTTTAAATGCCCTATTCTGGTCTGCATAACTCTTTTATCAATCTTGTGTTGCCTTTAGATTCTTCTTTATAACCTGCATTTTCGGTTCCATTTCTGCCAACATATCTGGTCCAATAAGTACCTTGTTCATTGGATCACTCTAGTTGATGGGAGTATTACAACTCATCCCATACAGTGCCTCAAATGGAATCATCCTTAGTGAATCTTGATAAATGTTTTTGTAAGAAAACTCAACCAATGGAAGGTATTGCTTCCATCTACTATGTTGGTGCATGACATACATACTCTGCATATCCTCTAGAATCTTATTGACCCTCTCTACCAGTCCATCTGTATGTAAGTGATAAGTTGTACCGAAGGCCAACTTTGTCCCTAAACCTGCAAACAACTACTTCCAAGACTTGGAAGTGAGCTTAACATCCCTGTCCGATGCAATTTTCTTTGAAACACCATGAAATCTCATGATCTCCTTGATGAATACATCTACCACCTCACTAGTTGAATAAGTAGTCTTCACTAGAATGAATTGAGCTACCTTTCTCAACCTATCGACCAAAACCATGACAGAATCATGTTGCCTCGATGTCCTTGGAAGCTCTGTAATGAAATCCATGGAAATTACATCCCATTTCCATTCTAGAATCGGAATAGGCTGAAGCAACCCATGTATATGCTTACACTTTGCTTTCAACTGCTAACAGTCCAAACATCTAGCCACAAACTCTTCCATTTCCTTCTTCAGATTTGACCAATAGTAGAATTCTTCAATATTATCAATGTCTTATGTATCTTGGGTGACCTGAATATGGCCTGACATGAAACTCCCTCAAGATAACATTCTTGATCCTACCATTATCTGACACATAGATCATGTCTCTGAATCTCCCCAAACCATATTTCGTGAGATGATAGTCCACATCTTGATCACCCGTACTCTGATGTAACTTGTGCCTAAGCTCCATGTACTTGTCATCCTATTGTCCTACCTCTATGATCTGATCATGTAAATTTGTCCCATACAAGCTCACAGCTGCAATGTGGTTCATCTCCACTCTCCTACTGAGAGAATCTGCAACCATATTCTCCTTACCTTTAATATATATGATGTCTAAGTCAAACTCACTGATCGTGGCCAACCACCTAGCCTATCTGACATTCGTATTCGGTTGGTCAAACAAATATCTCAACCCACTTTGATTTCTCATTAATACAAACCTCCTTCCAAGAAGATAATGCCTTCACATCTTCAAGGTGTGAATAATAACTTCCAACTCAATATCATGAGTCACATATTTCTGCTTGTGCTTATTTAGTTTCTTGGACTCATAACACACCACTTGTACCTCCTACATCAAGACTCCGCCAAGTCCTCTTTTGCAAGCATATGTACACACCATGAACTCTTTATCCATACATGTAATCTTAAGAACTGGAGCATTTGTTAACAACTGCTTCAACTGCTCAAAACTGGCTACACATTCCTCTATCCATTCAAATTTATTACCTTTTCTTTGCAATGATGTAATAGGATATGCAATGCATGAGAAGTTCCTCATGAACCTCCTATAGTAACCTGCCAACCCCATGAATGATCTAACCTCATCCACATTCTCGTGAGTTTCTCACTCCATGGTAGCCCTTATCTTTTCTGGACCCACTGCCATGCCTTCCTGGGAAACAACATGTCCTAAGTAATGTACCTTTGTCTAAAGGAAACTACACTTGCTAAGCTTAGCATACAATTGATGCTCTCTTAGCAATCTCAAAATTGCTACTAGATGTTCGTCATGATCTTCCTCATTCTTTGAATATATCAATATATCAACAATTAATACAATCACAAACTTGTCCTGATAAGGACGTAATACACTATTCATCAAGCACATAAAATTAGTTGGGGCATTATTCAAACCAAAAGGAACCACAACAAACTCATAATGTCCATACATGGTCCTAAAAGCAATCTTGTAGATTTCCTCTTCTTTGATGTGTACCTGATGGTATCTTGATCTCAAATCAATCTTCGAGAACGTTGTTGCTCCCTTCAACTGATAAAACAAGTCATTGGTCCTTGGCAATGTGTACCTATTCTTGATTGTCACCATGTTCAATTGCTTGTAATCAATGCATAACCTGAGAGTATGATCCTTCTTCTTCATAAACAATACTAGTGCACCCCAAGGTGATACACTTGGCCTAGTATATCCCTTATCAAGCATTTCCTTCAAATGCAAATTTAGCTCTACTATCTTTGGATTTGTCATCCTGTAAGGTGCCTTTGATGTTGGTGCTACTCCTGATACCAACTCAATAGAAAATTCCACTTCCCTATGGGGAGGAAACTTTGGAATATTTTCTAGAAACACATCCTGAAAATTTTGTAATATAGGGTACCTCTTGAATATTTTTTCATCCTCAACATCCTTACCCTTGTCACTAGAAATATGAACTCTAAACATTACATGCCCTTTCCAGCAACTATGCTTAGCCTGCAAAGTTGTGACCATCCTAATTGATGTAGGCTTCCTATTTCCCTACGAGATTCTCTTTTCCCCATTATCATTGAGATACTCAATGGCCTTGTCATAACAATAATACATCCAATCCATACCCAAAAGCATACTATATGATCCCAATGGCAGTACATTCATATGTCATACTGTAAACATACCATTAAGCTCAAATGTACAAGCTATTGCCTAGTGATGAACTCTCTTCTAAGTACTTGTATCCAACTACACCAACGATGAATCTGCATGCACTTATTTTCTCATGCCAGATTTATCCACTAGGCCAAGATTAACATAACTATAATTATATCCAAGATCAATAAAAATATAAACAACTCGACCACATATCTTACCTTCAATGTCAATAATTTATACCTGGTGATCTTCCTACTTGTTGTACATAGCTGCATAAATCGTGGAAATGTTATGACCAACATCCCCAACTGTATGTGTCTCATGAGTGTTTATATTTGAGGCTAGCCACCCTAGTACAATGGAAAATCCTTCTTGCGATGATCTTTGCCACATATCCAACATTGTAATGGTCCCCTACCATCACCTTTATTTTGCTTCTCTCCAGGCTGTAACCCATGTCCCTTCTCAACTGCATTGGACTTCTTGTAAGGAGCAACAATTTATTTCTCACTTGCATCCTGAAGTCTTCCCTGCTTCAGTGGCCACTTCCCTTTAAATTTCTCATTCCCCTTCAAATCATGCTCAGGCTCAACTTTGTGCTTTGATTGCTCATTACAATGCTTCAACTTTTGGATGGCCTCCTCCAACGATTTGCGCTCATCAAACTAAAAGTGGTCTCTATATGTTGATGGAAACCCATTGATGAATCTTTGAATTATAGCCTTCTCAGCCTTGAGGTAAGGCACATACCTCAATAGCTCTAGGAACCTGCTAGTATACTCATCCTTTATCATAGAACCCATCTGAAACTCATAAAATTCCTTAGATTTGTCATCATTGTACCTCTCTGATAAGTACTACTTCTTGAAAAGAATCTCGAACTCATCCCAAATAAACACTTATTCTCAAATACCCTTAACATTATTCACATCTTCCCACCAAATTTCAGCTTTCCCTTTAAGACTAAAAGTGGTTATTTTGGATTTCATGTCCTTTGAGTAGCTATGAAATCTGAAGAATTTCTTCACCCTAAGCAACCATGCCTCTGCATCTTTTGACTTCTTCATCTCTCCATTGAATGTAGGAGGCTTGACTTTCTTGAACTCCTAGGGAAAGAACTCACTTCTCCTATAAGGATGATGACAATGATGATGGTGATAATGTCTCCTAGATGAGGAACTAGAATGATGCCCATACATACTAGTCCTCATGTCAGGTGTATCCAGTGATTTTTTTCCTCCAACTGTATACCTTTGATCCAACCTTTATCCAAACCGAGACCTACTACCATAAGCTCAATTAGTTTTCTCTTCTTGCTCTTGACTGATCCTCAATTGTCCTTATGATCTCTGCAAATCTTACAAGCTATGAAGAATCACTACATTGACTTATGCCTACTTTTCCTAAGCCCTTGCAAGTATTTTGTGAGCCTCAACCAACCTGTCATTTTCTAGCTTGCAACTTCTGACCTCTCGTCTCAAACTCCTCAATGTATCTGTTATACCAAGAGAATAATCATCTCCCTATTTCCCAACTAATCTATAGGGAAAGTCATGGGAACTGTATTCTACCATTTTTCACGTCATCTCTTATTCTCTTCATCCAACAAGTAGGTCATGTCAGATAAACCAAATAGATACCAAAATCAAAACCATACCTCATTGACATTCATGGGAGGCTTATCTCATCTCCAAAATCAATCTACATTAGCATGATATATACATAATCATAATCATAAAAATATAACAACATCATGCATGACCATGCCAATTGTATACCATGTCCCCATTAATGACAACCATAACCTTGAAAACATCATATTTTACCAGAAGAGAGTGCAACTCACTCTGATACCACCATATAATCGCCTCCTCCCGCATTTACCCACTTTCACCGATTTTCCCAGGTAAACATGAGATGAGGGTCATTGTGATAAGACTCAACCTCCTATATGACCTTAAGGAAATGGAGTCGACAAATTAAGATCTTACTGACTTCCCTCGAGTGTTATAGGACCTACAGAAGCTACCCACCCCTCCAGGTGTCCTACCCCTGAGCTAACTCTCTTTTTCATTGACCTGGGCTCAGTCGCTCCCTTGACAAGTCCTCCAAGTAATTGTAAGCCTCTAGTCACTCCCATAGGCTTGATTCCTAATGAATTATGAACTTTTCAAGTCAATTATGTGCCAACGACCTCGAATTCTGAGCCACTTTTTTAGGGATATAACTCAGGCCTCTTCTCATAACTCAATGAAACTTTCAAAAATGATATATAACATAGAAACAAAGCTTCTAAACCAAAAATTTGAATAAGGACTTGACCTAACCCCTCCCAACCAGGACAAACATTATGTCAAACACATGGTAAACATGCAACCTACAAGTCATGAACACATATCTAAAAATAGGAATATGAAACTTATTTGATGCTTACCAAGAAGTACTAATTTGTTCTCACAACATTTTTCAAAACACCAATTAGGTCATGCATTCATTGACCAAACATTCACTAATTAAAATGTGATAAGAACCACACTTAGATTTGTCATATAACCATGCTTATAACCAACATATAACTAGATAGATAACAATGATAGAACAACCATTAAATCCACAAATAACAAATATAATTACTCATCAAGGACTAGAGAAACTTAGCTCTTATTAACCATATGAAAAATCCAACCAAGTCAGGGACTTCCACGTACCACCCGACCATAGATTGGGCTGAACCAAATCTTTCTTTTAGCCATCACCCCTGTGCCATATTCCAAGCATGAATTTGGGATCTCATGTGATAAACCAATCCATAGAAAACCAAGGGAATCCAGAGGTTAAACCACCTCCACCCTCACACACCATGATCTCACCTAAACTGGTCTCGACGTCACAAAACCAAACTGAGCTTGAATGCCTCATAATTTTTTCACCACCCCTTGATGAATTTTCCTATCTCTACCCACCTGTTGAGGGTTTCCCAGAGAAAACTCTCTCCACCCCAACCCTTGGGATTTTTCTAAGACCACCTCACCCAGATCCAAAACTTTCTGGCAATCTAAATCTCAACCAAGAAATAATCCCATCATTCCATGACTATCCGAAAATGGCAAAGCAAGATTAAAATCATTGTTAAACTTGGTAAATCCCATGCCAATGACAACAAATGAGCCAAATACATACATGAACATACCATGCATGCCAAAACCAGCTAGGAAATCATACGTGCAACCTGTTACATGTAAGTATTCATGTTGAAGCTTCTTGATCCAACCTTTCCTAGCTTGATCCTTGCTTTCCTTTTCCTCTTGGTGCTCTTCTCCTCTCTGAAATTAATTCCAAGAAAAACTAATAAAAGACCCCAAACTAATGCTTTGATGTAGTTTTATTATTGATGCCTCTAATTTCTTCAGTTTCCTTAATTTTCCTTCAATTTCCTCCTCACATCCAACCTGTGACCTTTCACCTCCCTTTTCTCCTATTTTCCTTTATTTTCATAAATAAAATACTAATAATGCCTATTTTCCTTTTCAAAGCATTTTCCATTTCCTTTTTCAATTTCCCCTTATCCATAATACACAACAAGTGATGCCCACTAGGATGTTTTGCCCAACATTCAGTTTGGAATATGTGTCCCATGACCTTGGTCTTATTTTTCCTTTATTAACTTTATTACATGAACTTTTAACCCAGGTTTGTTACACACTCTTTCTCCGATTCCACACTTATATCTCTTAGCGTAGGTCAGTTTTTATTCATTAAACTTGTAAATTGGATTAAGCCAAAAAGATCATCTTCACATATGATTTTTGAGTCACATCTATTTGTAAGGTCTTAATTTTTCCCATCCAATTTTTTACACTATAAGGACTTAGGTAGTAAAAATGCATTCTATCTACATCCAAATGATCAATAATATGTACCAGTTTCTCAAATCTACTATGTCAAACACAATATGTTTTTTTTAATGAAATCTAAAATATATTTATATTTCTACATAAAATACATATGAAAAACATCAAATATAAGTTTTTGGTTAACTAAACTACAATCTTGAATATTGTTTCAGTAACATAACCAATGATTTAATGGTGGATGATTTATATATTGGGTATATAATATAATATTTTCAATCTATCATTAAGTGATATAGTCGATTTTAGAAAGGAAGGATGTGAACAAAACAATTTATAAATAGTTTCAATAAATTGACAATTATGTAAACATTTGGAATTCATAACTTCATTAATGAAATGTTTTTTTTTCAAACTAAACTAACAGAACAAGAATTATTGTGATTGATTGAGTTTGATATGTAAAATTTTGAATTGTGTGCTCCAATTTCTATCCTTATGTCACTCGATTATTGATGATCCATAGTTTGATCTCCCTACTAACTCCTTTTGGTACTTTACTTCCTCAAGGACCACTGAGCCTTTTAGGATATTTAGACACTTTAGAGTTAGTTAAGATCAACTTGGTTGAATGTGTTTTTAGTTAAAAGTAATTTTTTAGTCTTTCTTTTTGGTGTGCATTAGTTGCACTATATTCTAACGATTGGATATGTTCTAAACATACAGTCACTCTGATATCTCATATTCTCCTTGATACAAATGGATATTAATATATGGATTAGCACCTAATTGGTCCATGATCTATATTTATAGCACGGTGATTCATTTATTGATGATTTATTATGAGAGACTCTCTTGTGTACAAATATTCTTTTGTGTTAATAAAATTGCCTCAAGTGGCCATGTTGGCTGGGGCCATGGAATATTTCCCTCCTAGAGGGTTTTAATGACATAAAAATACTAGCATTATGATATTTGATGTAGTTTTGTGAATGTGTTTGAAGAATTGCTCACACTATTGATTGGGATCTTGAACTTGTGTTGCCACATTTCTAGTTTTTGGGATGGGTTAACTATTCCACTTACTAGAGCACTGCTTTCAATAGAAATGTTTCTTGTTTCACTCAAAAATGTTGGTTTTTTTTTTTTAATCCTCTTCTTATAGAATCAGATCAAAGTGAGATACCCAATATCAATACCAATACTTCCACAAATACCCAAGTCAACCCTCCTTAAATTCTTTTTTCAATAGGTCAAACTCAACAAAGTTAATGCTAGTCAAACATCTGAAATTTGGTCATCTCCTAAAATTTTGCCCCTACAATACCACAAAACCTACCTCAGAAAGGTAACACTTGTGGATAGAAACTAGGGTAGAAAAGCAATATTTATCTCTTCCTTTGATTTTTTTTTCTCTCTCTCCTTTGACTTTCATTGAAATTCCTCTTCTTTTTGCACATAAATCGAAATAATGGGTGATTAGAAAATGAGGTAAAATTTTCTTCTATTTATACATGTCCAAGAGGTTGAATAGCTACCTCTTCTAGGTTGACTTGTCTAGAAGGGCCAACTTGGTCTTGTGAAGGACAAATTTGACTTTTTGACTTAAATAAAATTATTTTCCTTTTTCTTACAAATAGTCCAAATGGGACTTTGACTCAAGTACATTTGTCTAACTCATGACAAATTTTCTTTTGACTCAATAAACCCTAGAAGCACGAATAACATGCTTTGACTAATGAAAATACTAATAATATTTTTTTTTGTTTTTGTTTTTACATGAAATATAATGATCATTATGAAGAGTGAACCTAATTACATTTCTAACAAATACACCCCTTTAAAAAAAATCGAAGTAAATATTTCAATTTTTTGTTTTTATTCCTAGCTTGCTACTCTTTTTGGTCTCTATATGCTTCTTTTTACGCATTATGGGATTTCAACAAATAAAAAATAGAGTTAAAAGAATTTTTTTAACCATATAATAACTCCATTATGCACTCTACACAATCTTGGGAAATTATAAATAGAGAGAACATTTGCATTTTCTAGCTAAGTTAATTGAGATCTAACCCCATTATTGAGGTTTGGGATATTTGTTTTCAAAATTTCACTTGTTTTGGCATGTGGTCATGATGAAGGTTTTTTGCAAGAAAAAGAAAGGGTTTTTTTTAGTAAGCACACATAAGGAGGCAAAGAGTTAAAAATATGGTCTCTCTCTTCCTTCACTAAACAATATTTATATTTTCATTAGTTCACTAGGTTGAAAATTGCTTTATTTATTAAGATTCCTTGAGTTGAAGTCTCTATTTTTTCAAGTTACTTTTGAAAGGTTCATTCAATCTTAAGTTATCTCGTAACTTTATTACAAAGTGTGTTTCATTGAAATTATAAAAGTGAATCACTTTAAAGTAATTTAGATTATTTTTAGTTACTTTTTGCGTGAAAATTTATTTTATAAAGTAATTTTGTTGTAAAAATGATTATATAAAATTGGGTCACTTCATAAGTAATTTACATGTAAAAGAAAGTTTATAGGAAAAATTAAAGACTAAATGGAATCATCTTTTAATCAACAACCTCATTATACACTTCTCTCCACATGGGTCAATTTCTACCCACTTGGTGGCTCTTTCATCACATTTGTGCCCTTTTTTTAAAAGGAACATAACTTTCACATCCTAAATATGTTTTTAGTGCCATTTTTTTAAACAACTTATTTTGTAGAGAGATTTTCAACTAAATAGTTAGTTTTAGCTTTTGAATCCATATTATCTACATATTTTAGTATGACTACTCCAAGTTAACTTTTACTTACGAGTACCAACTACTTATGAAGGAAATCACATATATTGTACTATATTATATTTGGGAAAGAAAAAGCACTCATTGATGTTGAAAATAAATCAAAATGAGTGATAAAACACACATATTAATTAGAATGGTCATATTTTATAAATTATGGTTTCACCATCAAGGAATTGATGACCCAGATAAAGCCTTAGACATGGTAACTAAAGTATTTGAAAAATATATATTTTTCAATACCATCAACTTGAAAGTCATATAATGAATTTAATTCTTAATGATTTCCCTTGCATTGAAAATTATTTATCTAAGTTCAAAACACATAGACTTTTACTTCAAGATTATAAAATTTATATGAATATGATCGATGCATATATGTTATTCTTTCTAAAATTAGTACCAAGTATTCTTTGGTTGCATCTACCTTTTATGCCACTATAAAAGCTATAAGGGCTACATACAAAGAACCCACTTTTGAGTCTTTTTTCGATTCTTTGATTAAAGAGAAAGATAAGTTCTTTCATATTGGATTGATCAACATGATGCGTACATAAAGCAAAGCCTTAGTGGCCCAATATAAGGATAAAACCAAGAAAACCAAGAAGCAACATCCTCATAACAATAAGAAAAAAGGTGGTTGCAAACCCTCTTAGCCAACTTCTACTCTCAATGGTGTTAAAGGACCAAACTCAAAGAGTAAGAAGACCAATATACATTGTAATTTTTGTGGGAAATATGGTCATCTTGCTACAGTACAAATATTTTAAAAGTATGGAAGCATTAGAAGTAGCAATGAAGAAGCACACCATTAATAACCAAATTCTTCTTCTAACATTTCTTATCATGGACATACACTTTTTTTTTCTAGTTTCTCCTTTCATGCAACATCTACTTCTTGTTTTGATGAGTGGCTTATTGATTTCAAATTATATTATCATATGGCTAAGGATAAAGTGAAATTTATATTCTAAACGAATGTAACACCAAGCAATATTTGTTGGTGATGATATATTTCATAGCATTGTAGGGTATAGAACAATTCAAGTAGATAATAGTGGTTTTAATGATGCATGTGTGTTCCAGGTCTTTCATACACCCTTTTATCAGTATGCCGGATCACTTATTTAGGTGAAGGTAAAAATTAGATTTTTCACTGTAAAAAGTTGTAATAATGATTTAAAATATTCTAAACATGTCCTTTTGACTAGAATTTTTGATGATATTACTAAGTTGCACAAATTTGACAAGTTTGGATCAACATCTCTTCCTTAATTTTTTATTTATCATAGTGATGACTTAAGAAAACTTTAACATAAGTAGTTTGGTCATATAAACTATCACTCGTTGTAACAAATAAGCAATCAAAAGATGGTGACTAGTCTTCTTCTCATTTATCGTGGAGATGGTGTTTGTCTCAATTGTGTGCTCAACAAACATCATCAGGACAATTTTCACAAAGATGCCTCTTTACATGCCTTAGTCCCTTCACATATTGTTCAAAAGTGTTTTGCGTGGTCTGCATTATTCTTTTTCTTTATATTGCTACAAATACTTCTTAACTTTCATTGATGACTTATTAGATGCATTTGGGTTTACATCTTAAAAAACTTAAGAGTGAGGATTTTGACATGTTTTTTACCGACAAATCCCTTTTATAAAACCAATATGGACATCAACTATAAAGGTTAAAAATATATAATGGAGGTGAACATGTAACCAACGAATTCACAACTTATGCACTACACATAGCATTGAAATGCAACATACTATCATGATATTGAACATAGAAAAATGGTGTTGTTTAGAGAAATAATTGAATCTTAAAGGAAATGGCTAATGGTATGATCCAATCTAAGGGACTAAGTCTTGTTTGTTGGGTGAAAGCAATTGATTTTACAAATTACACAGTGAATCACGCTCCCATAAAGGATTTAAAAAATATAATTTCGAAAGAAGAATAGACTAAAATTAATCTATATGTAAGCTACTTCCATGTATTTGGTATTGAAGCACGTGTTCACATTCTTGATGAGAAATGGAAAGGCTTGCAACTTAAAAGTGAGAAGTTCATTTTTGTTGGATCTCAAATATTTCGAAGGTTATAGACTTCTTCAATCTTATTCCAAGGAAATAATCATCAAAATAGATGTTAAATTTGATTAAAGTCTTTTCGCATATGAGCCTAATTCAATGTTTATTCCATCTTCATCCCATGAGGCATATCCAACGTTTTTCATCTTATTGTTTTATTTTTATATTTTCTTTAAATGATGATAATGAGGAAAAAAAAACCACCTTTGCATGCTCCTTCCTATAGATGATTCCATTGAACATGAACCTAAATTGGCACCACAACTTCCTAGATGGGTCCACTCAACATGAGAAGCAACTAGTGATCTTCCTAGGAATCCTATCTATCAATGTTGTAGACATTCAAAATTACATTGAGCCTCCTATTTTTGGATCAAGTTTAAAAGAGTCATGATTCAAAAATATTTGTAGAAGCTTTAGACCATTCATATTGGGATACAACAATGAATAAAGAATATTAAAATGTAAATGGGTGTATAAAACTAAGTATACATTAGATGGAAGATTTAAATGACACAAGGCTAGATCAGTGGTTAAAAAATTCTTTCAAATTGAACGAATAAACTATAATGGAAAATTTTCCCCTATTGCCAAAATGAATTCCATTTTCCTTGTGCTAGCTCTTGCTACATTAGATGGATGGAAGGTCCATCATATGGATATTAAATCTACCATCTTGCATTGGGAATTATAAAAATAAATATACATGGAACAACCTCCCATCTATGTTCAAATTAATGCCAACTTTGTTTATTACCTTAAGAAATCTCTTTATGGTCTTAAGCAAGTTCGTTGAGATTGGTGTGCTTAAATGGATAACTTTCTTTTTAACATTGGATTTTATAGATGTCATTTTAACCCCAATATTTACACGAAGAAAGTAGGAAGCCATCTCATGGAACTTATTATTAGTGTTTATGATCATATCCTTATTGGTAATGGCACTAAACTTTTAACCCATGTGAAATCAAGCCTCAAGAAGAAATTTGAAATAATAGACTTAGGTTATTTGCACCATTTTCTTGGCTTCCAAATATTGCAAAGAAAAGAAGGAATTTCTCTTTCCCAGTTTAACTATAAATGTGACCTTATTTTCCATTTTCACATGGAATATGATAAACCAATGTGTTCTCCCTTCTAATATAGAGTCAAACTTGGTACCACCTACACTACACCCAAAGTTAATGCCACTTTGAATCATTAGTTAGATAGTAACCTCTTATATTTGACTCACTCCCATCTTGATATTTCCTTTTTTATTGGTATTGTTACCCAATACATGTACACACCCCATAAAAGTCATTGGAAAGTAGAAAAAAAATACTTTAGTATATCCACGATTCAATTTAGTCTAGGATACATTATGGTTTAGGGGGAACTCCTTTGTTGGTTGGCTTCATCGATTTAGATTGGGCTATAAACCTTAATGATTAGAAGTCTACTGCAAGTTATGTCTTCATTCTTGCTTTAGGAATTGTCTCTTGTGCTTGTAAGAGGAAACAAAGTATTCTTGTGTCTTAAACATAAGTAGTGTACTAAGTAGCGGTTAATGCAATTTAAGGATCCTTGTGTGAAGCTGACTTAGTAGTCTACTTCATGAACATGTCTTGAATATGTAAGGTAATTCCAAATATCCATTTCAAATTATCTCTCTCTCTCTCTCTCTCTCTCACACACACACACACACACACACACACACACACACACAAGTTATGTATAAATTTTGATAGAATTGCAACTGCTCAAGAAATTTAATCTAATATCATGAGACACAATTCCAATCTACTAATCTGCAGAATGAAATTCACAATTTAGAACAACATGCATAGACATGAAATAAACAAAACCAAAAATACATAGTGATTTCTAGGGGAAACCAACTAAGAAAATCCCCTCAAGCCTCTTTGTATTAATCATATGAATATAGAATCTATTGCAACTGCTAGCTCCAACTCTGAGCTAAACCTGCAAAAGAATAATTGTTCTCTATACTCAATGGACAACTTTGGTGAACACTTAGAAAATTGTTTACCCACCAAGCCTCTTATTTTCTTGCGCAATTCCTGAGGAAATTATCCCCCATTCTTCCTGAGGAATTTCCTTCAAATTGATTGTGAAAATCCCAAGGATTAATCACTTATTCCATGCAACACCAATACACTCAAAACTCATTTAAATTTGATGTTACATTATATTTTCATATCCACTCAGCTGAGGAATTTGAATTCCTTACATGCACTAGCTATTTTGGCATGATTGATTAGGTAAATGAAAAGTATATGAGTTAAATTGTTGTCCCACTCCACAAATGACCTTCAACTAACTCCAACAATAGTTAGAGGTTATTTAACTGAATACAAATGAAAATAACTGAACTGGATTACTAAAATTTAGAAATCACACATGCATAACTAAACTCCAAGCCCTCTAACTCAAATTTACTGAACTAACTAAGTGATAAGATCCATGTTATACTATTTAGCTTCCTCCAAGTTGTTTTGTTGATGTGTAAATTCAATTTACTCAATTTGACTAAGGCTAAATTCAAATTGAGCCTTTCTTGCTACATTTTCTAACACTCCCTAGAATAAAGGGGATATTTCACCACCCCTATCCTACACCTATGGAATTCGAATTTACTTCTTACCAATGCCTTTGTCACGATGTCAAAATCTTTATCCTCATACATAATTTATTGTAGCAATATAATTCTCCTCTGCACACAGTGTCGCAAATGATGATACTAGATATCAATGTGCTTGGACCTTTAATGAAATATTGGATTCGTAGAGAGCTTAATGCAACTCTAATTATCACAATATATTATTGTTGGATCTATCTCCTAAATGAACAATCCCACAATTATTTTCCTCATCCATATTGCTTCACATGTTGCTTGTCTTGCAGCCATGTATCCAGCCTTTGTTGTGTTGAGCACCACAAACCTCTACTTCTTGTTGTACTAGGAAATAGTTGTGAACCCAACACTGAAGATAAAACTTAATGTACTTTTCCTGTCATATGGATTCCCTGCCTAATCTACATCAGTGAAGCCTTGCAGCTTCACTCCCTATGTCCATCTGTACCATAATCCAACTAGGTAGTTCCTCTAAGGTATCGTAACACATGCTTTATTGCCTTCCAATATAATTTGGTAGGCATAATCATAGCTTCGCTGAGCTGGTTGACTACATAGGACATGGTGGGTCATGTGTTCACAAGATACACCAGTGAACCCACAAGCTACTTGTAAATGGTAGAGTCAACTTCCTCACTTGAAGAGGCATACTCCTTCCTCCAATTTGTAGCTATAGGTTTTTCCATGGGCTTACAATTCTCCACGTGAAATCTCTGAATTATCTCAATAGCATACTTTCCTTGAGACACAAACAATTCACCATCACCCTGCCATACTTCTAGCCCGATGAAGTAATGCATGAGCCCCATGTATTTCATCTCAAATTCCCTTGCAAGATTCTCTTTGCAAGAGAGGTTCAACTACTTATCACATGTCAATATTAAATCATCGACATATAAAACAAGAATAAGAAACTTACCAGCTACTGCAATGTGATAGAGGTTCACATCCCCTTCACTAAAAGTGAAGCCTAATCCAGTGAGATAATCGTCAACCTGAGTATATCATGCTTGGGGCACTTGTTTGAGAGCATACAATTCTCTCTTGAGTCTGCACACATGCAACTCTCAATCATATGCCTCAAATCCTTCTAGTTGTTCTATGTAAATTTCCTCCTCAACAACACCTTTGAGAAAGGCAGTTTTTACATCCATCTAGTGGATTTTCAACCCTATCTATGCAGTCAATGAAAGACTGGATATAATTGAGGAATATCTTGCAATGAGTGCAAAATTTTCCTCATAGTCAACTCCCTCTATCTGAGAAAATCCTTTGGCCACAAATCTGGCCTTGTACTTCTCAATGCTCTTGTTCACTGCATTCTTGACTTTGTAGATCCATCTCGAACCAACCACTAATTTCCCTTCTAGTCTCGACACCACCTCCCATGCATTGTTCTTCATGATGGATTCATATTCTTCCACCATGGAATCAACCCAATTAGGTTGAGAAATTACTTCCTCGAATGAAGAAGGCTTTGTCTCAATGAGCTATGTCATGAGCACCATGTAACTAGTGTACCTATCAGGTGACCTCCTCTACTTGTGTTGTGATGTAGGAGCTCCCACATTCTCCATATCATCCTACAATAATCTATCAACTTCTCTGGTTCTCTTTATCCCCTATCTAGATGTTTCTAGTTGAGTGGGTGTTTCCACTCTACCTCCTATATGCTCCATTGCATGTGGTCACTCCACAACATCCTGAAGCTCATCCCAAGGATCCTCCTTTAGAATTATAAGCTCTTTCTCTGGTGGGATAATAAGCTCTCATTATAGAGAGCAATTCATCACCTTCTCCTCATCAAACTTAACATCTCTCCCCATAACTATCATCCTCGACGAAGGAAAATACACCCAGTAATTGTGTGGAGTTTTGATGCATCCTACAAAATATCCTAACTTTGTTGTAGGCTCAAGTTTCTTCCTTGAATTTTTGTAGACATGATAGTAAACAAAGGCTCCAAAAATTATGAAATGGGACACATCAGGATTTCTCCCAGAGAAAGCTTCCTCTGGTGTGATCATACAAAGTATCCTATGAGGACTCTGGTTCTGCAAGTAGACTACTGTGTTACATTATTCTACCCATAGATGTAATGGAAGCCCCTAATCATGTAGCATAGTCATTACATCTCCCATTATGCTCCTACCTTTCCTCTTAACTACCCCATTTTTTTGTGGGTTATGGGGTGTTATCAGTTCCATTCAAATACCTTCTTTCACACAGAAATCCTTGAAGGCATGCGAAAAAAATTCACCTTCATTGTCACTCCTAAGAGCCTTCACCTTCCTACCACTGTCCTTCTCAACTAACGCCTTGAATTATACATATTTTGAGAAAACTTCATCATTCTTCCACATGAAGAAGATCCAAAATTTTCTAGAGAAATCATCAATAAAAATAACATAGTACTTATGTCTTATTGTGGAGGCCGCAGAAAAGGGTCCATAAACACTAGAGTGGCCTCTCTCCAAGATTGCATCTTCTCTGCTATCTCATCTATTTAAACGTGATTTGACATATTTCCCCAATGTGAAACCATTGTAGACATCCTATTGGTCAAGGGAGATTGGTGGTAATTTATTGCATAATATTTAAGGAACCATGGTGTATATGACCTAATATGTTGTGTCAGATTTCTCCAACATGTCGACTCTACACTTTTTCTGCCTTTTTGGTCAATGCATCATAATCTCCCACCTCAATTTTGTATAAGTTCTTGACTCGAACTCCAACCTTCTTCACTTTCCTAGTACCTATGTGTCTTAGAAAATATTTACCTTTATTAAAAATAACATCATAGCCATGATCCTCCAATACTGCTACAAATATCATTTTCTTCTTCAGCTCAAGTTCAAACATAACATCTTTGAGGCGAAGGGGAGAGGCTTGTTACACAATATTTGGTCACACCTCCTGCACTTCCCTGTGATATACCCCAAAGTGCCTGAAACATGACTATAATGTAATGTACTCATTCATATATGTAGCTCAGAGCCTTCCTGACACATTGATTGGAAAATGCCTTCAGCTGCCCCTGAAGGAAATAGCTCTTAAACCCTAATTTGAGGACCATCACTCTTATGAGTCCAAAAACTGTGATGATCGCATGTTGCATTATACTCGACCTGTAATGGCATCACTTTGTTTACTTCTATACCTATGATGATCCCAAAAAGGTAATTTTCCCAACGAGGATGAGAAGCTTCGTGATCTAGAAGCTTTCAAAATGGTGAGCTGGAGGTTGTTCGACATAGATGAGGTCGAATTCTCTCAACTCAGCCTCCTTTTCTTATCCCTATGAGCTACCTCCTTGAGATGAGGGCCTAATCCTATATTTGGAGAGGTCCTAACTCCCTTTTCCAGCTTATAAATTCATCCTCTCCCATTCCCAAATGGTTGGTCAAGTTAGAGGTTGCTTGGTCTGTGTCCATTTGCAACATTATGCTAAGCTTGTGCCTAGAGGCTATTCATTAGGCCTGGAGAAAGAGTGTTTGGAGAGTTTCTTGGCTTGGACTCAGATTACCACTCAAGGAGAGCCTTTAAACATCAAGGCTATGGTTGTAAGCTTCCCTTTATTCCTTAAATAATATACAACTACTGGTTCATCTTCCCAAAATATATATGTTCATGTATTTATTAGCTTGACATTCCTTGATTAGTTAAGTAGGTTATTATTGGATTTTCTATTGGTTTTGGCATTCTTTACTATCCCTTGATCACTTTTGTAGGTACATAAGCGCTAAGAGAAGTAGGAACAATTTTGTGACACAAGCGGTTCGAGGCCCTCAACAAAGGAAATCAGAATAGCATCAGAATGAGGTAGGTCATCTCTTTTGTTCTACTTTTCAAATATGACCTAGGAAGATGTCTAGTTGATTGTCACTTTAGTTGCTAGACCCACTCATTGGGCTAGAGCGATCGTCTCTGTCCGCAAAGTGGATTAACCTTGTCAACAGGCTTTATCCCTCTCAAATGTTACAATACCAATTTTAGTAGCATTGTACCTCCCATCATCCCCCAATTCGATATGCATCTGGATATCCTTCTCCTCCAAGCTGTTGAAAAATTCCTTACACCCTGTCATATGGAACAAGGCACCAAAATCAAGGTACCACACACTCCCCATAATAGTGTGGGCCACACAAGCTATTAAGGTGAAGTATAATTCGAATTTTGAAGCCAGTGCTTCACCTGTTGCTCCTCCTAAAAGATTATTGGTAGAATTCTTGTGCGGAGATTTTGTTTCATGACACCTGTATTCATGATAGTGGAAGCATTTTATCTCGATCAAGTCTTTCTTCTTTCCATTATTTTGGTTAGATTCAAGTTTAGTCTGGGTATTCTTTCCTTATCCTTCTTCCCTATTCAAACCAATGCAAAAATGTCTTCATCCTCAGCTTTGGATAATTTTCCATCTTTGTTATTTCTCTTGAACTCTTCTTAAACCAAATCAGGCCACAACCTTTCCCAATTCGATAATTTTTCCCTTCCATTCACAGAGTCCTGGTAATTGTGTCAGGATTTCCGAAGGCCTGGAAGAGCTAGGCTCACCATTTCATCTTCTACTACATTCACCTTGACCCCTCCATACTCATCTCGAATTGGTGTAAACATGGAGAGATACTGTAGAATATTGTCATTCTTTTGCATTCTTATGTTTCGAAGTTTGTCTTTCAAGGCCAATTTTTTAAGGTCACTGTTATTTTTGAATATCTCAACTTATGTCTTCCACATGGAAATGGTGTCTCTTTTCCATGGATATTTGAGACCACATGATCTCTCACACCTTTCAGAATAATTCTTCTCTTCTTTGCAACATCCTTCTGTTAGAACCCAAATCTGCCTTAGGCTAAAGGAAGGAAAAATTCAAGGTAACCACAAACCACGCTCATTCTGGTAGCTAGCCCTACCAGAATAGGAGAGGGCTCTCTCCGAGTCACGCTCAGTGAATAAGTAAATGAAACGGTCTGAGATGACTTACAGTGAAATATTGATCTTAGGCTAGTAAGTGAATATAGATACAAGAAGCAATTTTTTATGAATGACTGGGTTTCTGGGATGGTATGGGACCAATGGACAACAATGAGTAGAGAATTTAATACAAAGGCACAGATTACTTCGTGAGGCAAGACAGGCAGAAAGTCTAGCAATTTAGTTTGAAATAGCACGGAATGGAGAGATTGCTTAGGAGGGTGAAAAGGGCATAAGTACATGAATCCTTTTCAATAGAAGAAGAACACATACGTGAAACTTTCTCACAGGCAGAGCAAAAAAAATGAATTCTACCTTATCTTACTCAGAAAATTTCACTGAAAATGAATATGAATGAACTATGAAACATAACAAAATACATATGAAACATAAGTAAAAACACATTTTCTACACTCACAACCACATGAATCTCATGAAACAGAGCTGCTGCCTTTCATTAATCCTCTGTCAATATATACAATGAAGAAACAAAGTTTCTTTCTGACTGTAACCCAGAAATTACAAGCCAACCAACCCTTTGCAAATGGTTTGCATACAATATATAGAATATGCTATGAGGAAGTAGAACGACCAAGGGTTGGGGAGTTTCTCGAATCATTACAAAATGGAGATGGAAAGCCAACCATTAGCTACAGGTGCAACGTTACAAACATGACAAATGGCTTGGGTGACTGTTTGCCTTTCTTTGCCACTTGGATAGAATCCAATCTGGAGTGAAAATACTTTAAACTTTGCATTATGTGCCAAAAAAAGTGAAGTGTAGATGAGCGGGCCCACTTGGAGAAAGTCGCGAATCGAAATTTCGTGAAACGGAGGTGAATTTGGCCTTTTTCCCTATATGCGCTGCGCCACTTTGGAGGCTGTTTTGAGACACTTTCAGGAGTCCAAAATGTGCCCAAGTGTGCTTGTTGGAAATCCTGGCCTATCTACTTTCCAACCCAAGTGGAATTTATGAATTTGTTGCTCATTGTCCCCTCCAAATCTTCATTCTCCCAAGACTGCTTCCTGTGTGTCAAAATAGGGGCAGAGAGGCCATTGTTTGGGTGTTTTTGACCTCCTGGAGACTCAAATCATGTCCAAATTTCTTGTCCATGCACTAGTAGTCAAGATTTTGCCTGTTGAATCCAAAAATGCAAACCATTTGCAATTTGGAGCTCCCAATTCTAAGCGTCGCGCCACTGGGAGAAAAAACCTGTGTTGTGACCAAAAAATTTCCATGTGACCAAAATTGCCCCAAATTTCTTGAAATTTGGGCTGGAGGTTCTCTAAGAGGCACTATGCTGGGCCACAAAGGCTTCAGCCAAGATTCAAAGCTAATCTTGATATTTTTTCCTCTTTTGTCTCTTGTTTGCTCTACTCAATTTTGCCTTCAAGCTCCTTATCCGAGCCTTTGAAATCATGTTTTGTGCCCTGTAATGATAAACCATCCACCTCAGTATGGTTTTGTCTCTATCAGCCTTCTCCAGCAGTCTCTCAAGGTGTACATTGTCCTCTCGAGCCAAGACTCACGGTCATTGTTGATCTCTTGCTCCAAGGTAGTGAGCTTGATCCTCCTTTGCTGGGCAGCTTGTCGATTCTCACGGATGTTTTACAGCTCCATGATCTCATGTTGGTCCTCAAGCTACTTGTTCCTTTGCTCCAAATACCTGATGATCCATTTGGCCCTCTCCAAATTGAGTGACAAGTCTTGGATCTCCGTGTTCTACTCCTGAATGGTCATCCTAAGTCAGGCACTTTCCACATTTGCATCATCATTCTGAATAAGGATGAAGTCGGCCTCCTATTCACTTGATGGCCCCTCATCATGCATGGGCCTCTTGCCCTTGTCCTGTACCTGTGTAGTCGATGCCAGAAGCAAGGCCCCTTCCACCCCGGGTGGAGATAACAGTCGCTTTGTTGCTGCAAACAAGTGCCTACTGCCTCTCTGATATGTAACAAATACTGGCATAGTAGTGGTCTCATGACACTCATATTGATGAGAAGGACCACCTCTCTCATGCTCTGCCTCTGATAGTACCTGTGAAGTGCTGAAGAGGTCATGGGAGATGAAGTCCTCCCAAGCAATGCCCTGCACTCCCAACTGATGATCCACCAAAATCCGGATGAGAGCAAAGTGATAAACACTATTAAGTTGCTGCTGAGAGGTCTTATGCTGCATGAAGGTGTTCATCCTCTCTATGTTCCTGCAAATGAAAAATGGGAGGTTCATCATCCGCACCCTGGTAAAGTGCATGAGCAACCTGATGTGGTAGGCATATAGATGAGAGAACCTCCCCTCACAGCTGAAGTATTTCATGATCAATTTCATGAGTGGAGCATACTCATCTTTCAAGTATCTGAATGGAAAGACTCTTGTGAGCTACCTCAAGAATCTGGCCTTAATGTAAGGCTCATAGTGTTGCATATCCACCTTCTTTTTCTTGTGCCACTGTTCTCCAACATTTGGTATGTCGGTTGCCACTGATATAGTTTCGGGTGTCAATGTGAAGGTGACCCTAGCCAAGATAGACTGACCTCCATGTAGATTAAGTACAAAAAGACGGGCCAACTCATGATGAACTCTAACATTTTCCACCCTTTGACAAAATTCAAAACATGATAGATGCTGGAAGCATGACATAGCAAGAGGGCATGCCTGCAATTCAGTGACGATAGTTGGCTCATCCCTAACATGTTTGCCACTCTTGTGATGTCTCCTAGGAGCCTGTTCTTCTGAGGATGAGTCACTTTGTGTCTCCATCTCATACTCTGATGAATGCTTTGATGCCATGACTGTTGTGTGTACTGTACTTAGGCTGCCCTTTGATGACGGTGTGAAGTTGGGTGCTTTTGCGATATCTGCCACCAAGGGGAGCAATGAAAACAGGGAGTATTAGGAGGGGATTAATATGCTGGGAATAGGGGTTATGGGGAGAAGTTTTTTTAGGGATATGTAGGGGGGTTGGGTACTTGATAGGGTAGGGTTTTTGGGGTTTTGATAAGGTAGGGTTTTGGGGTGTTATGTTGACCAAAGAGTGGAGGGATAGGGGATAGGGTTTGGTAGTGTTTTAGGGTAGGGATAATAGGAAAAATAAGAAAGGGAGGATAGGGGAAAATGGCAAGCAAGGGAAAAATGAGGGGTGAAAATGGAACCTTGGACTCAATACCACAATTATGCAACCCTAGCCACCATAGTTTTGATGTTTTTTGAGTGGTTGGTTTTATGAGTATTGTGGCAATTATACATAGCCAAGAACCACCATACCATTCATAAAATTTGATGAGCAAGCCGTGATATAGAGCCTACCTGTCAATTTGAGGGGGTTCACAAGCAATTTGAGGACATTTGGCATGGTTTTGGCCCTTTGTGGGTGTGCGCTGTGTGCCAAACCCAGTGCGCCGCACTCTCTGTGTGCGCCGCGCCTGTTGAATTTTTGCACTGTGGGGTGGCTCTGTGTGCGCTGCGCCCTGTGTGTGCGCCGCGCCCTGAAAACTGCCTCCAACTCACTCCAAAAAATGCACTTTGTTCTCTCAATGCTTTGCAATGTTTCCCTATGCACTTGACTAGCACAATGACTTTGATTTTGGTGGAAACTTGTATATAAAGACTTTGAAGTCATGGGTTAAATTTTTGCTTCTCCAAAAACCCATTTTTCTAATGTTATGTTTTGACACTTTTTCACTGACTTAAAGCAACACTGAATTTCACTTTTCCCTATGAAATTTTAGCTCAAATGATGAAATTTTCGGCACTCTTTGTAGGGATTGCATGACAGGGAATTTAGCCACGGAAACCATGACTACACCTGAAGAAATCAACTAACGAATTTTTTGAAAATTTTATCACAAATGACACTGTTTGACTTTTCTTCAAAACAGAGTTTTGAAGAACAGTCGAAGTCTATCAACATGATGATGAAACTCTCTGAATCATAACTTTGTAAGGGCGTCACTCTAGCCTGCATGGCTTTTTCTTGAAGACCAAATTGATTAATCCCTAGACCTAATGATTGAAAATGACTTTTGTCCTTTAAAGGACTAGACCTTGACTGTCATGGACTTTAGTGATCATTGACAAAAGAACTAAGCCAACAAGAGCCAAAAATGAGGGGAAATGGCTAGCATGACCTTTTCCATCAGATTATGGCATGCCCCTAGCAGAATGCAGCTCAGTGAATGGAGCGGGACTCCTAAAAATGAAATGCACAAAGAGTTTTGATCTATGACGGAGGACTGACCAGACCGACTCTAACACCTTCTTCCATTGGGCTAATTGTTGTGCATCTGACTGATGGGGTCTTTCAATATTAGTTTTCACATATCCTAACACACCATTTTCATCGAGGATTTCTTCCATTTGATCCTTCCAGGCTATGAAATTCGAGCTACCCTCCAGGGCATACTCCAATCTCAAACCATTGAAAAACATTATGTCGATCATGAAGAAAAAAGTGTTGCACTAAAGCCGCTACTTTGAAATTCCAGAAGAACAAACTTGAAATATTGGTTCTAATGTGATTTCACAGCTCTAATACCATGTAGAAATTTTGATATAATTGCAACTGCTCAAGAAAGCTAATCTAAAATCATGAGACACAATTCTACTCTACTGATTTGCATAATGAAATTCACAATTTAGAACAACACGCATCGAAATGCAATAAAAAAACCACAAATACATAATGATTTCTTGGGGAACCCAACTAGGAAAAACCCCTCAAGCCTCTTTGCATTAATCAGATGAATAGAGAATCTATTACAATTGTTAGCTCCAGCTCTAAGCTCAACCAGCAAAAGAATAAATGTTCTCTATGCTCGTTGAACAACTCTGGCCAACACTTAGCTAATTATTTTCCCACCAAGCTTCTTATTTCCTTGTGCAATTCCTGAGGAAATTAGCCCCTATTCTTTAGGAATTTCATCCAAATTGATTTTGCAATTCCCAATTATTGATCATTGGTTGCATGCAACACTTATACACTCGAAACTAGTTTATAACTAATGTTGCATTGACTTGTCATCTCCACTTCAGCAGAGGAATTTGAATTCCTTGCATGCACTAGCTATTTTGGGTTGATTGATCAGTTACTTTTCAAATCTATGAGTTAGACAATTGTCCCACTACACAACTAACCTTCAACTAACTCCAACAATAGTTAGAGGTCAGTTAACTGAATACAACTAAAAATAATTGAACTAGATTACTCAAATTTAGCAATCACACATGCACAATTGAACTTGAAGCCCTCTAACTTGAATTTACTAACCTAACTAAATGACAAGATCCATGACCCACTAGTTAACTACCTCCAAGTGTCCTGTTGATGTGGAAATTTGATTTACTCAGTTTGACTAAGGCTAAAGTTAGTCAAATTGAGCCTTTCTTACTACATTTTCTAACAATTTATGTTTTCATTCTTGCTTTAGGAATTTTTGCTTGGGCTTATAAGAGGAAAGCAAGTATTATTTTTTCTTCGACATAAGTAGTGTACTAAGCAGTGATTAATTCAATTTAAGGATTCTCGAATGAAACCAACTTAGTAGTCTACTTCATGAAAATATCATGAATGCATAAGGTAATTCCAAATATCCATTTCAAATTCTCTCTTTGTGTGAAATCATTAATATGCCATAATAATAAGTCATGTCCCTTTCCAAAAACATGGTATGTGTGTGTAGGGGCTGATAGGCCATGTCTTTGGAAATAGGCATGATTTATTATTATTACACATTAATGATTTCATAACAATTATGCTAACTATTACATGATCATTATTATTTAATACATAATTATTACTACATTATCGTACAATTTAGTATAATTATTATTACATTATAACATTAGTTGTAGTATAATTATTACTATTATTACTACACTATAACATGGGAAAGGAAAATAACTTCCAAAACAAAAGGAACCATTTTCTTGTAACTTTCACATGTTTGATACGAGTGATGACATGAGGTTATATGATGTTTAAAGCTTTGAACAATATAGGAATATAAAAAAGGCTTAATCCATCCAAGGTGGAGTATTATATGAGTACAAACTTCTATATTCAATCTTTTTTGTCACTGAGTTCAAAGCACATAGATCTTCAAGTGCTTTAATAAGCATTTACATCATTGTTTTTAGTTAGGTAACTTGGGGAATTGGTATTTTTATTCTTGTACTGTGAATTTGATGATTTAAGTGTCTATATGGTATTTTTATAAGTTGATTCTTAATCTTGTTAGGATTTACTTAAGTCAACATGACAACATTTGATATTTCAATATTTGTTAGAATGTCTACATCCTTTATTTGAAACTTTCTTTAACGAATGGTGTTGAATGTTATGTCAACCATTACTAAATTTGTGGATGTATCTTTATCACATAATTATTTCTTGAGCTCAAATTTTGGAAGCTTTTCCACTAATAAGACTCCATTAGTAATGCTATTCATATATTTGGTTTTAATCCCTTCTATTGAGGTTTTTTTAATCTTTAGTTTCAACTTTTGGAGTTTCCTCGATTGACACAACTTCATTGATCAATAACAATATTAGGTTTTTCCATGTCAACAAAGTCAATCTTAGTCCCCTTATCCATGGTTTAACTTTTTTGTTCCATCTTCTTCTTATTCTTCAATTTCTTCATTTCTACAAGTATAATTTTATTATGATTTCACAAACAAGAGATTTCTTCATATTTGTATGCTAGTTTTTTACTCGTATTTTTAGAATTTTTCAATAAATACTTTTTGTATTACTAATTTTTTGTTACAACTCTTTAATTTGTTTTTGAAATTTATGAATTTATGTATATATTGCTATAATTTCATTCTACTTTGTAAAAAAAAATTTAAACAATTTTATTAACTCTTTAATTTTTCCTCCTAAATCATCATGACCATCATGACCTTGTTGAAATTTTTCTTTGTCCCCATGTATATAATCTATATCCCCATGTATATAATCTATATCTTATAATGATGGAAATTTATGAATTTATGTATATATTGCTATAATTCTATTCTACTTTGTAAAAAAAAATTAAACAATTTTATTCAACTCTTTAATTTTTCCTCCTAAATCATCATGACCATCATCGCCTTGTTGAAATTTTTCTTTCTCCCCATGTATATAATCTATATCCCCATGTATATAATCTATATCTTATAATGATGGAGCCTCTTCATATTTTTCAAATAATTTACTTTCAAAATATTAGACTTCGTATTCATTGTATTTTTTTATCATTTAATTTGTTAATTCATATGGTCAACTCTTGAATATGCTCTTGTATGGAAAAATTATCTCTGCCTTTTAATTCTTTATGATACATGTATAGAGTCAATTACACATTGTAATTGTATATTTATCTCTTCTATTTGTCGAGCAATTTTGTGCATGGCCACTAAAATTTCTAAATTAATATCTCACAACACTGTTCTGTTTTTTTATAAGGTTATTGAAATCTATATATTTCTATCAACATTCATGATAAAAATGGCACCAATAAATTTCAGCCAAGAAAATCACATGTTGGGAGTACTCATTGATATTCAATTCTAAATTATTAGTCTCATCATTAGGCTCCTATGTAAGAGTTCTTTTATATTCCTCTTTCCTAAGTTGTATTTTATTTTTTGATTAAGTATCAACGTAATTCAAATTGATATACAAGTCAATGGGGAATACTTATAATATCACTATGGATCCTCCATAAGAAATGCCTAATCTATTTGTTGATTAAGTATCAACACAATTCTAATTGATAGTGCCAAGGGACCCATTATACAATTTTGACATGTTTTTCTATAAACAAAAATCAAATATTTTTTATATAGAAATGTAATGCTACTTAAAATATAAAAAATAAGAATACAAATAAATATGTATGTTTAATTAGTTTTAATTAAAAATATTATAAAATATTAATATATTTGTTGTTGATATTACAACTTAATGTGATAAAAAATATTTCACTCACTCTTAATGATAAATAAAATATTTCTATGTTTAATATAATTTCATATCAATTTTAAAAAAAGATAAAGTAATTAGAAGTAAGAAAGTGTGAGTTAGATGTTTAAATCTTATTTTTTCCAAAAATATTTCAACATATATTCAAACGAACTATTTGAATATTTATGTTAACTAATTTATGTCAATATCAAATATATATATAAAATAATTAGAAGTAACAAAATGTGAGTAAGATGTTTAAACCTTATATTTTTCAAAAATATATCAACACAAGATTTGAATAAACAATTTGGATGTGTATATGAACTTACTTTATGTCAATATCAATAATCCATATATGTGTGTGTTGTATATAATAAAATATTCAATGTAAAAAGAAAAAATAAAAGTAATTGAATTTAAAAATAAAATAAAAATATGAAGTACTTCTTAATAAAATTATTATATATGAGGAGATGTGTAATTCATTCAATTCTTAATATAAAATTAATACATGAAATTTAAAAATATTCATATATAATAATAATAATAATAAATAGTGTAGGTGATCAATAAATTATTTTAATATTTTAGTTTAAGTAATATTGGCATATACCTAAAAATATATTAATAGCCAAAAAAATTCGCTTTAATGTGAATAAATTGTCCATAAATAAAATGTCTTAATGCACATATTATGTAAAATGTTTTAATGTCAACTATGCATATATTATATATTGTTTTAAAGAATATATGTATATATTATATAAGATAATTGGGAAATATAATATATATATATATATAACCTTTGAAGTAATCTGACTAGGTCCTTTTTTAGGTACATTTTTTTGGGTCAATTTTCCTAAAATCCAACCAAGACTTTTTTGTACTTACAATTTTAAGATAGGTACTCTATATAACATTCAAGAAATACAATTTAAACAATAAAAAATTAAGCATTGTATGTATAGAGAGAGAACCACTACATATTCATTGGAATCTATCAAGGGAAGAGAGTAATGCAAATTTTGTTTTCAAATTTTGCACTCTAGAAAAGGCTTGCAACTAAAGAAATTTGATCCCTCTCTCCGCATACTAAATCCACACTTAAGATGGATCTATACTAGTAGATAAGTCAATAGGAATGCTTACAATATCATTTTTTATCCTCCCTAACAAATTACTAAAGATACTTCATGGTTCTAAAACATGTACATAAATGAATTGAACTTTCCTTTTTCATCTCAACTTGATGAACTTACCACTTCAATTAATATCCTTTCTTACTTGTAATTTTTTATAATTTTTTAATATTTTATTGTTATAAATATACTAGATAAGAATATACTTTGGCACCTAGATTGGCACCTTAATATATGGTTTAACTTATATTTCTTTCGAGTTCAAATACTTTCGTGAGCTACCAATATTTTTACCTTTTTCACTTTCACATTATCCACTCTTATGTGAATACTTATAAAACTTATTTTTCAAGAAAAGAAATAATTATATTTAATTATATTTGTATATTAATCTCTCTTATAAATATTATTGGCAATACCATGAATTACTAAAACCACCATGAACTCATCAATGTTAATGGTAAACTCAATTAATGACAAATCATGATTATCTTAACTAATCTTCTTTTTCTCGAAGTGCACTTTTAAATATATATTTGGAAAAACCTCTTTTTACTTTTTCACATGCATTTTTTAATAATACTCAGAAACATTTTTATATATCATTGATTTTCGTGATGGCCTAGAATTATTTGCAAAAAAAAAATATTATTTTTACTTCTCTTTATTATTTATGTATTAGAGGAATAAGAGTTTTATAATAGAGGAATAAGAGTGACCACTAAGTCCATTTGGTTAGGATGAACAATGAATGTCGGTCATCAACATGAGGTGTTTGTTAACCAATATAGGGGCTTTGCCTAGGTTTGAAACTCAGTTTACTTGTCGAACAAGGCTTTTGGGTGGCTACGTTAAGATCGAGAGTATAGTGTTGTCCCATTGACTTTATCTTATTTCTCTTCGATGACATGTGACAGATCTATTGATTCTCTTGATTAAAAAAAAAAAGAGTGGCCACTAGCACACAAGTATTGCAATTTTCTTCTAGTGCCACTAACAACGTCATTTGATCAAGCATCAATGTACACACACATGTATGTGTATATGTGTGTGTGGGTTTGTGCACGTGTGCAAACACACATGTGTATTGATTTTGATTCATTTTGATTCAGTGCAATACATGTGCATATATGCATAATTAATGTTAGGTCATGTCCTTGGCAATGGGCATAAGTTATCATTATTACACATTAGTGATTTCTTAATAACTGTATTAAATATTACATAAATATTTTTTTATTTTTTTTTTGTAAACTTGCCAGTACTTCCTCTATTTATATTACTTTTCCAAACGTTAACTTCCATTTGTTCCAAGTGGCTTACCTGCCCGAAGGAAACTAGATAGTCACTTGTCTGCATTAAACCCTGTCCAAAATTTAAAAAGGTTTACTGTTATCCATCTAACATTATTGTTTTGACTATCTATACTATTGTTTAGATAAAACAAATTAAACAAGCAAGTGCATTTCAATATATATATATTATATTATATATATATATATATATATATATATATATATATATATATATATATATAATATATATAATATAATATATATATTAATAAAATAATATAATAAAATAAAAAATAAAATAAAAATAAATAAATAAATAAAAATCAAACTAGGCCACTGCATCAATCCTCATCCAAGGATATTATTGGGGTTGGCGCTTTGGCATTGGAGCTTGGCATCTTGCTCCTCTGCTCAATTCTCCACTTCAACTCTTTTAGAGTCTTTTCGATTCTTCCCAAGGCTAGGTTATTTTTGTAGGTCTGTATCTGAATTATCGCTATTTCCCTGAGTAGTTCAACCCTGACTGGATCCTTTTCCTTGTTTTTCTCTTGTGCCGTTATTCTGTCACCTGTTGCGTGCTCTCGATTCAAGGTCATGGCTTGAGCCACCACATTCTTCATTACCCAGTACTATTGTATGGTTTTCCTAAATAGGAGTGCCTTCCATGAGAATTCCCTGGATCGGGAACCATGCTTTCCCACTCCTCCATCGGGATGTCCTGGTGCTTGATATTGTCATTTAGTTCCCTCTCCCAACTTGCAATTTGGGCTCTGATGTCTGGCAGGTTCCCTGCCATGTAAGCGTCGATAATAGTTTTGATGTGTTCACTGCGCGGTTTCCTCCCTCTTTTCCTGGTCAGTCTGCTTGTTTCTTCCTCCTTCTTGTTTTATCTCTTGCTGCTCCTGGGGTCCATATTACTCCCTGCCTATCTGCAACTTTCGTCTTCTTGTTGTTCTTTGTTCTCCTCACTGTACTGTCCTCGGTATGATAAGATACCTATCACAGAGCCATCACATTTATCAGAATTACAATAGTAAATCAAAACTATATTCCATTTTCCCATTTTCTTTCACTTTCCAGGGTTTGTTTCCTTTTGACAGAAGGGGTTTAGAGCCAGTCCTCTTTTTTTTAAGGGTTTATTCCTCGATTGGATATCTTGCCATTTTCCTACCATGGCAATAGTCGGCGCACGGCCTATCTATTTTGGACAGCCTCATGGGTTCCTCCTCGAATGAGGTTAGCTTTTTATTCCTCCATTCCCAGGGTCTCCCTAGCTTGTCAACAACTTCCCTCTAAGTGCTAGCTCTAAATCCCTTCCCCCAAGGTTGCTTGTTTTCCTAGTTAGCTATATTCCTTGGATATTTTCCCCCCCAAGTTGCTTCCTTTATGCCTTCTGGTTCCCTCCCATCAATTCCTACTATGCTATCTAAGGGCATGTTTTGTCGGTTTACTACAACCTTTTGTCAATTTATGGTCCTCTCCCTTCCTAGGTGCGAGACCCTCCCTCCTAATCTCCCTACCTTGGGAATTCATATGCACTTCTATATTTTTTATGACGGTATCGCAGGAGGTTCTGGTTTCCTTTTTAATAGACTTATGCATGTTCCATCTCAGATATCCTATTTTCCTACTGATATAATCCTAGGCCTAATGAGGAAGGGGAGCATAGGAGCTACATATCAACTTGTAGGTCTGATGTTGTTTTCGTCCGGTCTGGATCCTTGCTCTTCGGCTACCTTTCCTCTCACTAGCTCTTTTCACCATCGTCTGCATGCATTTAGCTACATCCTAATTTTTGTTGAGTTTTATTTCCCTCTCCCTCCCATCCCTTGCCTTAACTGCCACCTATCTAGCATTATTACTTGTGCGGATCCCTACACCATCCTCTCGGGATGCTGCCCCTTTGTCCTTACTACCATCTCCTCTCATTATTTTGCACTTTCTCCCGGCTTCTCTTGTCGTGTACGTGTTGTCCTTGTCCTACCACTTGCTAACATTCTTATGCCCACCCCCCTCCTCACTACCCTGCCCACTTCTCTATCATTTTCATCCGTCACCACCCTCATACTCTCAAGAGTTGTACCCTCTCTGCCCTGCTCCATCACCTGCCAGCTTACCTATCTACTCACTTCATTCCCCGCATCTGTCCTTTCCCCCACTTGTCCTCTTCCTCCCCCTTCCCGGACATGTCTCCCCGGTCTCTCTAGATTTCCTGTGATGTTCCCTGATCTGGGGTTCCTCTCTCCTCCTTTGTCTTGTTTGAGGAGTTGCACTAAGTTTGCCATCTCCTCTATCTAGAATAACTCTTCCTCGCTTGCATCGAGATTCCTTCCTCCATGCTTGCATCCCCAATTTGCCAGGTTGCATGCTGGTTCGTTGCCTTCCCTTCTCACATGGGTGGGAAGGATGTAGCCTATCTATCTTATGATTTTGTCGAACTCCTGCACTAGCCAGGTGGTTCTCCAGCTACGAGTGATTTTCTCCGACTGGGTTCCTTGTTGTAGCTGTTTGACTATATCAATTACCATTTTCAAGTCTCCTTCAACCTGTAGATTTTGGTGTTTCTCCCTTATGGCAATTTCCAGCCCTTTTTTCAGTGCATGGAGCTCTACTTCATAGTTTGTAGCATTACCGCATTCCATCGCATAGATTCTGAGAGTCCTTCCCTTGTCATCTCTAAATACTCTGCCAATCCCTGCCTCTCCTGGGTTCCCTTTCGCAGCCCCGTCAAAGTTTAACTTAATAAACCCCTATTGAGGTCTTCTAAAGTGGTTGACCTCCTCCACCTTGTTGTTTTGGTGTATCCTGGTTGTCTTGTGCGTCATGCTTGGCTTTAGTTTCAGGCGTATCATTATTTTTGTATCTGTTGGGTCTGTTTTCCAATCCTCGTTGTATCACCTCTCGGTAAGAATGGTCTCTTTGATATTTTGTATAATTTGGTTCCATATCTCTGTTCTTGCTCTACCTTCCTCCTTGAATATCAGGCGGTTTCTCTCTTTCCAAATGTTCCACAGAGAAAAGCATAGCGAGAGTCTCCATGCCCTGTTCAGGATCGTGTTTTGGTAAGGTTTTTTCCTCCAGTTCTCTATCATTGTTTTCATGCTATTTATATTTTTGTCGCTGATTTCAAATATTTGTTGATGTTGTTTCCATAGGTTTACGCTTACTTTATAGGCATTGGTTAGATGCTCTATGGTATCTTCCTATTCTCTACAGAGGGCACATCTCGACAGGCCTTGCATTCCTTTTTTCTCAGTTGGTCCCATGTTAGTGCTCTCCCATGGCTCTGAATCTAGGTAAATAATGCTACCTTCGGCCAGGTTTTTGTTTTCCATATACTTTCCCCATTTTTTGTTTCTGGGTGTCTATTGTATCCTGCTTTTAGTTGGTAGCCTTCTCCTATTGTGAACATACCTTTGATTTTGTGGCCCCATCTTAGAGTATTTGTCCCTTCTTTGATCGCTACTTTCCTTGTTTCCATTTCCTTTTCATAGATTTCCCATTGAGGTGTTGCTAGCGCTTCTAGCCAGTTTTATTTTCTCCAATATCCATCATATTCCGGGCACTAGTAGTTTCGTAATGTGTCACCCTCATTTAGGTTGGTGAATTGGTGGATCTCTTTGAGCTACAATTGGTTGTTGAGTTTTTCTCTCTGTTGCCACACTTCTTCCCAGAAGTTGGCTTTATCCCCTCCTCTGACTTCCCAAAATCTGTGCTCCATGATCAAATCCTTGTTGGCAGTGGCCAAATTCCATATTGTAGAGCCTTTCTTCTTGTTTTGACTTCTTAGCTTTCCTTTTGGAGACTTGGGCATCTCATATTTTCTCTCCCATAGTTTTTTCCATAGGTCTTCCACTCCCTGTGTCCATCTCCACCACAACTTTGCCCCCATTACCTGGTTCAAGATGTATGGATATCTTAGGCCGAGTCCTCATTCTTTTAGGGATTTAATTAGCCAGCTCTAGGATAGGAGTGCCCATTTCTTTCTCTTGATAGACCCTTGCCATAGTAATTTTTTAAACATATCTACCATTTTCTGGTAAAATTGTTTTAGGTGTGGCTTATTTTGTGAGTTGATATATCAAAATGTGTTGAAGCACTGATTTTAATAAGATGATGCGACTCGGGATATTTAGCGCCCTGAATGTCCAGTTTTGCATTCTCTGTTGAATCTTTCCCATTAGGGTACTCCAGCTGGCCACTCTGTATTGTTGATCATTTAACAGGATGCCTAAATACTTAGTAGGGAAATTCCCAATTTTAAATCCCATGGTTCTTGCCAAGAAGGCTTGGGAGGAATCTTGAGTATTGAAGAAATAAATTCTGATTTCTCTTTGCTTATCTCTGTCTCAGAGGTCCCTGTGAAATCTGTGAGAATTTCCATTATATTTTTTGCTTCTTTGAGCGTTGCTTGTTCATATAGCATGACGTCATCGAAAAATTGTTGGTGGGTTAGAGGGAGGCCATTTCCCGATAGTCTTAGGCCCTTTAGTTGTTCGCTATTAACTTTAGCTTTTATCAGTCTTCCTAGTCCATCCGCTACGAGGATAAATAGGAATGGGGATAGCGAGTCACCTTGCCTGAGCTCTCTGGATGCATTGAAAGCTTCTGTAGGTGACCCATTTAGTAGTACTGACAAAACTGGCGTGGTTATCATTGAAATTACCCAACTTATCCACCTGTCATTAAAGCCGAATGGCTTTAAGATTTTTTTGAGGTATCCCCAGTTTTGTCTGTCATAAGCTTTGGCTAAGTCTAATTTTATCAGCATCCCTTTGGTCTTTGAATTTTTCAGTGAGTGAAATGCTTCTTGTGCTACCACTATGCCATATGTTATTTGTCTTCCTTTGACAAACCCTGTCTGCTCCTGGGATATCAACTTTGGTAGTATTGGTTTTAGTTGATTCACCATAATTGTATCTAATATTTTGTATATAACATTGCAGAGCGCTATAGGTCGGAATCCTTATGGTTCTTCCAAGTTCTCCATCTTTGGTATCAGGGCTAGGGATGTAGCATTTAAGGTTATATGCATTCGTTTGGTGCATCTGGATTCTTTTACTGCATTCACTATGTCTTGGCTCATGAAGTTCCACGTAGCTTGATAAAATTTTGAAGTGAATCCATCAGGCCTAGGTGCTTTATTATTTGCCATCTTTTTTATTACCTCCTCCACCTATGCTTTCATTATGACCCTTAGGAGAGCCAAATTCTAATCTTTGGTTACTAGTTTAGGGATATGTTGACTAATTTTACCAATGTTGTCCTCCCTTCTGATATTGGGTTCTGTCAGGAGCTCTTTAAAATGTTGCACCAACAGTTTCTCCATTTCAACTTTCTGAGTTAGCCTATTGCCTTTGTGGTACCTTAGGGAGAATATTATGTTTTTTTCTCCTATGTTGTACCATTGCGTTATGGAAGAATTTCGTGTTTCTTTCTCCTTCTTTTAGCCATTGGATTTTCAGTTTTTGTTTCCATAGGATTTCCTCTTATTTTCTTCTTTCTTCTAGATTATTTAACACCAGTCCTTCCTCTTCTACCAGCTCTTCACTTCTTCCTTCATCTATGATTTTTTGTTGTATTTGTTTCATCTTTATCTGGAGTGTTTCTTGTTCCTGCTAAATGTTTCTGAATTCTTCTATGTTCCACTTCTTTATCTTTCCTTTTAAGTCTTTTAATCTAAGTTGGAGGGTGTGCATTTTGTTTCTTCCTTCCATCCCAGTCTCAATCTCCTTCCACCAATTCTTCATTTTATCAATAAATGTGGGTTCTCTTAGCCAAAATGCCTCAAACCTAAAGGTTCTATTCTAGTTCTGCTGATTCATAGCTATTTCTAGTTTAATGGCCCAGTGGTTCGACCCTAAACATGGGAGGATTGTTTCTTCATAGAAGATATCTTTTCCAATGAAATGTTCTGTTGCTAAGAATTTGTATAATCTGGATTTTATTTGTATGCTCCCTCCTATTCATTTGTTCCACATATATTTTCCATTTATGGTTGGGATATCTACCATTTTTAGTTCTACTTGAAGGTCCCTGAACCTCTCCATCTCCGGCTCTTCTCTTTGCAGTTCGCCTTTCTTCTCATATTTTGATGTTGTCATGTTAAAGTCCCCTACTATCATCCATAGTTTCTCCTCATGAAGGTTTCCAAGTTGTTGTAGTTGTAGGAGGAAGCTTCCTCTTTCCACTGGGGTGTGAGGGTCGTATACTGCAGAGACTAGAAACCATTCTCTATTTCTGATTAGCCGAAATCTTCCCGTGAGTATTATTTTCATGCCTATCCAGTAATCTACTTCTATTTCTGTAGGGTTCCATAGTATTTCTATGCCTCCCACACTGCCTTTCGCATCTATGGACATGCATTCATATTTCAGTTTTATTTTATTTAGGATTTCCTCCATTTTCCTTCCTAATATTTTTGTTTCCCGTAACAACATTAGTTGTGGTTTTTCTTTTCTTAACCTTTCCACTAAGTGTCTCTATTTGCCTTTAATGTTAAGGCCTATTATATTCCAAGATGTAATTATCATTGGGATACTTGGCTGGTTTGGTGGAATACCACTGATAGCGGTACTACTCTCCCTATATTCACTAACATTTCTCCCATGATCTATATTGATTCTTGTAGGTTTCTTCGACCTCTTTTCTTTTTGCCTTTTGCTTTGCTCTAATGGTCTTGAGTGTTATCCTGTTGAAGGCATAGTTTTTCTACCAGTTCCATTTTCCCTTGACCCTGTTTCTCTTGGTACTATTGAAATGTTTCCCTATATAGTCTTTTTTTCTCTTCTGGAATTAATCTTTCGTCTAAGTGTCTCAACTCATTTAATATTTTCCACAATACTTATTCTTCTGAGCTTAGTTCTTCTCCTCTGCTTGTATCAATTTCCATTATTGCGTTATCCATCTTCTCCCTCTCTTCCTTTTCCTCCTTCTCTGTTAATTCACTTTGTGCCTTCCTCTTAGGTTTTGATTTGCCTTGGCTTGTGCTGCGTTCCTTTCCTTTTTCCCCCCGATAGTCCATTATTTGGGTCTCGTTGTTATTTTCTTCTTCTTCTTGTAGGATTTCAAAACTATTTGTATTACTTGGCTGGGCTTGTTGTTCTTTCTTTCCTTCGCTGGTGGTTTCTCTTATTTGTCTTCTTTTGCTTTTCACTTCTTGAAACCCTTCCTTGTCTTCTTGGCTTTTTCTCTGATGTTTATTCCTGTGATCCTCTTCTTCTATATTGAGTGGGCATTCATTAAACAAATGTCCATACTCATGACATCTTCTACATCTGAATGGAATATGTTCGTAGTCGAGGGTTTGCTGCCATACCTCTTTGTGATGCTCTAGCTCGATTGTGTCTGGAATAGGGTCAGCTATATTCATGTAAACACAAATTCTGGCGTATGAGGTGTATCTTATTTTTTTGTTGTTTCTGCTATTTAGTCATCCACAGTTAGTCATTGAACCTTTTGAATGATGTGCGTTAGACTTTATCGGCCCAATAAACCCATCATCTAATCAAAAGACGTATATACTAGTTGCAACAGAATATGTGACGAAATGGGTGGAGGCAGAAACATTGCCACGGGCAACGAAGGACTCAGTAATCCACTTTCTTTCCCAAATTTTTGTGCGGAATGGATTTCCGAGAGAAATAATCACAGATGGAGGACCACAATTTGTAGGCCACAAGATGACTGCTACATTAAAAAATCATCATATTATGCACAGAATCACATCTCCATACCACCTGCAGGAAAATGTCCAGGTAGAAAGTACCAATAAAGTAATCGAGGCTATATTGACAAAGACAGTCGCATCTCATAGATGTGACTGGGCTACCCAATTTCCAGAAGCCCTTGGGGAATATCGCATGACATGGAGAAATACCACAGGATACTCCCCATACTAGTTAGTGTTTGGCAGAAAACCTATCTTCCCAATAGAATTTGTAACTCAGACATTGAGGATAGCTCAAGAAGTAGGCTTGGATTTGAATGAAGCACAAATTAACAAACTACATCAAATTAATGAATTGGATGAAATCTACCAATTAGCTCTTCAGCATACTGCATTGATCCAACAACAAAGAGCAAAATGGCATGATGCCCTCATCAAGAAGAAGATATTCCATGAAGGGGATTGGGCACTTTTGTACGATTCTATGTTCCAGGATTTCCCGGACAAACTCCAGACTAGATGGTTAGGTCCCTACGAGATAAAGGAGGTGCACAATAATGTCACCCTTACATTAACCACCATCGATGGTTCTGGTTACTCTTTTAAAGCAAATGGGCATAGAGTATGCCTCTACCATAAACCGCTTACAAGGGATTCCTTTTGCCAACACATACGTGAAGATCCCACAATACAAATTCTTGTTGAGGAGTGCAACCCTCCCATAACACCAGTGCAGTGAAGAATTTATTCTTTTTTGAAACCTATACATAAATTTACCTTTTTGTTTTATTTCTATTTGATTGGATTTGATTGGATAATAGATTGTATATTACGTTGTTATTCCCTATAGGGAACAGCTGCTGTTCCCTACAAGGAACAACAATTTTTGTCTGTATTTTGATTTGTTGTTCCTTAGCGGGAACAGCTGTTGTTCCCCATTGGGAACAACAATTTTTGTATATATTTCACTTTTTTGTTCCCTCTAAGGAATAGTTGTTGTTCCCTACAGGGAACAACAATTTTCGTATGAGTTTTTCTCTGCTATTCCCTCTAAGGAACAATAGTTTCGGTGTGCATTTTTTTTCTCTTCTTGTTGTTTCCTCTAAGGAAAATTTGTTGTTCCCTCTAAGGAACAGCAATTTCGGAGTGCATTTTCTTCTTGTTGTTCCCTATAAGGAACAACTAATGTTCCCTACAGGGAACAAATTTTTTTGTGTATATATTGCCTTGTTATTCCCTACAGGGAACAGTTGTTGTTCCCTATAAGGAACAACAATTTTGGCATGCATTTTCTCTACTATTCCTTGTAGGGAATAGCTGTTGTTCCCCACAGGGAACAACAAATTTTTTAGTGTGTATTTCCCTTGTTGTTCCTTACAATGAACAACAATTTTCGTGTGCATTACCTTTGTTGTTCCTTATAGGGAACAGCTGTTGTTCCCTATAAGGAACAACACTTTTGCATATATATCTTTTTGTTGTTCCCTACAAGGAACAATTGTTGTTTACTACAGGGAACAACACTGTCTGCATGTATTTTTCATTTGTTGTTCCTTATAGGGAACAACCACTATTCCCTCTAAGGAACAACACCTTTTTGTGTGTCTTTCCTTGCTATTCCCTCTAAGGAACAACACATTTTTGTGTGCCTTTCCTTGCTATTCCCTCTAAGGACCAACACCTTTTCGTTGTTTTATAGCACTTTATGAGTATTACTTTGGAGAACACCCTTTCTTCCCTTTGCATGACCATCCCTGCTCACTCTTTATAACCCTCTTAATGGCATGAAAGGTACAATACATATTTAAGGACAACAAATATGGAGTCTAGTGGAATAGGCCAATACCTTGAATACTATCATCTTTAACAAGATTGCTTTGTGATAATCAAAAAAGGAAAGGGCATAGTAATCTATATCACTTCATTGTTCTCACTTTCACTATAAGCCAAACTGATTGATTATCTATACCATGCTGGTTCACCCTTTCCTATTGTTACACAAAAATATCGTCACCATGACTATTTGCAGTCACTATGGGTCTATCATCACTTATACTATCCTCCTAAGCAAGTCTCATACCTCAGCTCTTCATGTCAAGCTTTGCAAATGAGAGAAAGACATTAAAAATCAATAAAGCTCTGGTTCCGCACTTTCTCTCACTTTTGCCTGCGGGCCCACATCCTTTGTTCATATTACCTGCATATATGCACGCTCTGTCTGTAAAGGGGTGGGTGCGTACCCCTGTAAAAGTCAAAAAGGCG
Organism: Pinus taeda; assembly: GCA_000404065.3. NCBI lineage: Eukaryota > Viridiplantae > Streptophyta > Pinopsida > Pinales > Pinaceae > Pinus > Pinus taeda. The sequence continues at coordinate 329,643 of APFE030568013.1, forward strand.
CAAGTTTATTCTAAAAAACTCACTTTGGGTTAATTCTAGATTTTTCTAGAAGGAATTTTGATGTGGATTGTTCGCTCCAAGGTGGTTCATGCATCCCAAAAGAGAAGGAGCTAATCCCTTGATAGGAGGAGCTATCCTTTTGAAGGAGGGCTTTATCCCTTTGAAGGAGGACCTAGTAACTTCCCTCCATTGCACTATAAATTAAGGCATTGGGTCAGTTGCTGAAGAGGTTAGAAGCTGAACATTTTTGAGGGTAAATGCTGATGGAATTGGGACTTCCTAGTTAAACTTGAGAGGAGAGATCACATACCTTTTGGTTTCATTGGGAAGTGAGTGAAACTTGTCAAAGTAGAGGAGACTTCTTGTCGGACCCTGGGAGGAGCTTGTACAGCATCAAGGCACAGGTTGTAAAGTTCTTCTTCATTTGAATTAATACAATCAGATTCATTTTTCTCAACAAATTGTCTTATGTGGTTTGTTTCATAATCTCCTTGATCATTATGATGAATATGCTTTATGATATTGGCTTTTCAGGTGCTATTTAATTTGTTTGCTTGTTTGTGTTTGTAGACTTACACTTCAAGGAAGCTCATTTGGAGCGAGGGAGCGAGGCTTCCACAAACTTGCATTGGACCCAAGGTAGGCCTAAAACACTTGTTTGCCTTTGTTTTTAATTGCATATTTAGAGAAAGATAGTTTTTGATTGGCTTGCTTGTCACTAGATACCTTTAGATACTAGGAAGGTCGATCTTGTCCGCAACCTCGACTCATTCCGTGTGACAACTTTATTAAAAGGAATGATCCTGACCAGGAAAAATTTCAAAAAAAGAGGCTTCCAAGGGCCATCAAGATGTCCATTATGCCAACAGGCTGAAGAAAACATTCAACATTTATTTCAGGAGTGCAAATTCTCAAGAGAATGTTGGGAGCAACTTCTGAGCCCGCTGGAAGTGAATGTAGATTTTGGAAAACATTGTCGGTATTCCTCAAAACTCTAGAGAAAGCATACCCATATGCAACAAAGAAGAAAGCCACAGTTATAAGCATATGGAAATGCATCCCAGCAGTCCTATGTTGGCAAATTTGGCTGACTCGAAATAAGTGCATCTTCAAAAATCAAAATCCAAGAATTGGGAAAACATTATAAAAAAACTTGGGGACTCACTTCCGAAATCTTCAATGCAAAAGGAACAACACCAACGGATTATAGTGTTCTCCAACAAGAAGAAAGAGACTAGCTCAGCAAAGCCATAATAAACAACAACGGAAAAAAAGGACAGAGAAAAGAAAACTCAGGCAAAAATTGGAAGCTAAGAATGAATGAAGAGGAAATCGAAAGCTGGAAAAAACATCAAAACAGATATTGTCTGCAATTTGATGGAGCCTCCAAGAATAATCCTGGAAAGGCAGGAGCAGGGGGGATAATTCTTGATTCGAAGGGAAAAAAAATTGTCACTTATGAATGGGGATTGGGACAGATTTCAAATAATAAGGCTAAAGCTTATAGCCTGCTGATGGGGACAAAAATGATTAAAAAAGAGGAATCCAAAACCTAATAATCTTAGGAGACTTAGCCATCATAATTGAGGCAATGGTTCGAACAAAAAGTCCAAACAACGAGTTTATGAGCATAATCATCAAAAGAATCAGAAGGAATTTAGAAGGTTCAAGCAATGTAGCCTTCAAACACATACTGAGAATACACAACCAACAGGGAGATCACTATGCAAATCAAGCAATGGAAAAGAATGAAGGAAGAGTCCGGGAGAACAAAGAAGAATACTATCACTCAGTACCATAAGCTCAAATCGAAAATGATAAGATTGAAGTTTGGAAAAAATACGAGACAAAGCAAGTTAAATCAGGGAAAAAAAAAAAACACATGGCTCAAAGGAAACTTAGGAAAGCATGGGTAGGCAGAGGAAAAAGCATGGAGACAGGAATCTTTGCATGATCAATATCAGAGAAGGCACACCAAGTCACAAGGTTCATGAGAATGCAAATCTCCACCCAGGAGAAAATTGAGATAGTGAGGACGATCGCACTCAAGTGATATCTCCCAAGTTCATTGCATGGAATGATCGAAGCAACTATAAGAACAATGGTAAGTCAATAAACCATAAGCAATTGCCTTTAATTGAGCATAGAGTGATCCCGACTGTTCTAAATCTCTTCATTGTAGCCTCAGATAGCCCAGGCCTTGCGATTAGCCTTTGGTTATTTTCTCTAATCCACTTAGACCATCAACTTGTCAGCGCAATATGTCTAGAAGGCACAATTGCTCTCTGTCTAATTTAATGCCTCCCCTACTTGCAGACTCTTTCTTTGCTCAATAATCACTCTCTATCCTCTGCCTCTCCAACATCCAACTCTTTGTCTCTATTCAACTCGCCACTCAGCTCCTATCGCAGCCCATAGTCTATCGCTTTCCCCACCAAATCCATAGACCCCCTATCAGCTCCTTAATCTTAATGGTAACATCTACCATCGTTTCACCAAAGGCACAAGACAAAGGTCAACAAATCAGAACATCATAGGACCAAAGGAGCGTAGGCAGCAACAGTAAAGCAAGAGAAAGAAATAGTTTAATAGAGTTCAACCCCATTGAAAAGGTAGCCAGGAACGACTCATGCCCAGCATGCAAAGGGAACAAGGTAATGATACATTGGCTACAACAGTCATTAAAGGATCTCCGAAGAAAAATGAGAATGGAATACAGTTTTCAAAAGTGAAATATGGCAACCCAAAAAGAGGAGATAATGGCTCTGAAATCTAAGTGCAAGCATCTGGAGGAAGCAGTGGATTACTACAAAAGCAAAACCATGAGCAGTGAAGGGGAGAACTCGGTCAACAACAACAACATGAATCAAGCAGCCCAGGAATACTCAGTTTATAAACCATAAATCATAGTGAATACATGTTATGTATATTTGCTTTCTTAGTGGGTCAACATGTCAGGCAGTACTCTAGAATAGCTAAAAAAAAATAAATTTGAAGTTTTGATATCAAGCACAGGAGAAAGGCCTGCGTGCCTATCTCACTACTTAGTTTATTATTTCAACATATCGGAATGTAATAGGAGCTTGCTCCACGAATTTTTTTGGTAATATATCAACTAACCGACCTTGTTAAAAAAAAATAAAAAATAAAATGAGAGAGCTTCAAAGCTAAATTGACCAAGTCCTGCCCACTGATCCTCATAAACCTTTTTATTAATGAGACCTTTATTTTCTTCATTTTCCATTATTTTCCTTCAATTTCCTCCTCACATGCAAAATGTGACCTTTCACCTTCATTTTCTCCTAATTTCCATTATTTTCATAAATAAAATGCCAATTAATGCCTCAGCCATTGCCTTTGCCAATTTCCTTAGCCATAAACAACCAAATGAACACCCCCTAGGATGTCTTTCCCACCATTCAACTTGGAATACGTGTCCCAATCATCCATGGTTATTGTTTTTAACATTTATTACATGGAATTTTCACCAGGGTTGTTACGACCCCCATGCCATATTCCAAGCATGAATGTGGGATCTCATAGAACACATCAATCTAAAGCCATCCAGGGCTTCCAGAGCCCATCCAACTCAACCCATCCAACAGTGATTCCACCTCACGGTTGGACATCACAAAACCATCGTGAGATTGGTCTTTACCCAAGCCTTCTAGGGCTCTAGAGTGTTTGTTCCAACCAAGGCTTCCAGGACTAGTAACTCAACCCACAGTTGTTGCTGGGCTTCTAGAATGTTTGTCCAACTAAGGCTTCCAACATTAGTAACTCAACCCACCAAGGGCTTCCAGAATGTTTGTCCAACTAAGGCTTCCAAGACTAATAACTCAACCCAAGCTATTACAAAGCTTCCAGAGCATTTGTCCAACCAGGGTTTCCAGGAACTAATAACTCAACCCATGCTAAATGAAACATGCGAACCAACCAAAACAAAACAAGGAAATAAACCCACAATCTCCATGGTTATCTAGGAAATGGCAAGGTTAGGCAATCCTCCATGCGAGTGACAAATCATGACTAATAATCCACATGCATATGCCATGTATGCCAAAACTAGTGAGGAAAACATACATGCAACTCAATACCTACAAGCCAAATCCATTGCAGTTGTTGATCCTGATGTCCTCTTGCACTTTCTTGCTCCAAAATCCAAATACGGCACACTCTCCAAGAGTGCTCAAATAAAACTCCAAGTATCCAAGAGTATGAAAGAGAGAGAGAATAATGAGAGAGCTCTAAAACTGAACTAACCAAGCTTACACTGACCAAGCCTACCCACTGATCCTCGGAAGCCTTTTTATCAATGAGGCCTCTATTTTCTTCAGTTTCCTCCTCACATGCAACCTGTGACCTTTCACCTCCCTTTTCTCCTAATTTCCATTGTTTTCATAAATAAATGTGCCAAAATTCCATTTTGCCTTTCCAAATCCTTTGTCGTTGCCTTTGTCAATTTCCTTAGCCATAATAACCGAAATGAACACCCACTAGGATGTTTTGCCCACCATTGAACTTGGAATATGTGCCCCATCAACTGTGGCCTTGTATATTTTTTACATGAGATTTTAACCAAGGTTGTTACAGGGATTATTTGATGTACTAGTTGAATAATCTTATAAACATGGCCTTAGATTGGTGACGCTAACTGAAGCAAGCTAAAAGCATAGGCTTATTTAATAACAATTCCAATGAGTTTTCCGTGTCCTTGCACTAGTAGCAAGGATTAGGCTTATTTCCAATTTATGATAAATGCAGTTTAGGGAAACTTTGTTCATTGATTAAATGTCTCTGGCCTTGATTAGGAGATCATACTATTTGATGGATTTGATCTCTAAACATATTATGGCAGCCATATTTGCTAAAAATGTCAAAAAAGTGATGGCATAAAGAATACAATAATCCACCATACAAGCTAAAAAAATTGGAAGAAATAGTGAGAAAACAATATAATTTTTTGAAATATATACAGTGTCTACATCATATCCAATTATGTCTGTATATTTTCATCTTAATTGATCATTCTCCCCCCCTCCTATTGATTTGATATGCTATTTATTTTTTCTTACTTCAATGTGCCAAAGTTGAAAGCCTTGGATTTTTAACTACACTCAAACCACCTAAATCTTGTTTTTTTTTTAAACTGATGTCAATGCCATAAACTATTTTAATAGACCGTGATCGATGTTGCTTGTCTGGTTTGCATTGCAAATGATTGTTTTGTCATAAACTCTTTGCTGCAGAAGTTTATAAACAAACTTGGACATGTAACATCATTTTGAATGTCTTAAGTTTTTTGGTTCAGAAACTTCAAATATGAAATACAATAGCTATTACTGAATGTCACTCGGGGACAACAATTATTGAATGGAAGCTAGTAAGTGACAACGTGTGGTGCACACATGCCATTTGAGAAATTTCAGAAATGTCAGTGGAAAAAGGTAAGATTATTTGCCAACTCGAGGCAATGACAAGGGCCTAATGCATGTAATATAGAGAAAGTTGGTGCGTATTTTTTTTAAATTTTATTTATTTATTTATTTTTTCATCATTTTTTATCATTTGTCTAGGGTCTATTAATGTATTCCCTTCAATGGAATGTAATTAAAAGATGTATTTTTTCAAACATTTTTGGGCATTATATTTTATTGATATTGACCATGTCGAATCTGAAGTGTTATAGGTGGAGTAAACTCCCCTAGTTTATGGAATTTGAAGCAATTGTGGGATGGAATGGTTCTATCTATTTCAAAATTCTGATGAAGTTAGAATTCCGTTAGAATTTATTTTTGAAAAATAAAATTTGGAACTTTTTTTTTTTTTCCCTTATTCAAAGAAAATCTTATAAGTTGTCAATAACCCTTTTATGACATCTTATAAGATGTGTCAGTCTACCTTTTAATGTGGATGTTTTCATATTACGAGCCCATAAGTTTGTATCCGAATGGGAGTTGTCTTGACTCTTTGAGAATGATGACATGCAAAAGAGCACAAGTTGAAATTTGAACCCACAAGATACATGAAAAAGAGAGCAAAAATATTCGAATGAACGTAATCCATTTATCCTGTTATACAAAGCTCTTTCAAATTCAGTAATTCTGACTGAGATGTTGCACAATATCGATGAATTGTTAGGGCATAAAGAATCTGTAGTTCTCTATGGATTTGAAACATGTCATAGAAAATTAGCATCAACCATTTATTTCTTAAAGAACAATGAAACAACTAATGGCAAATGCAGTAATTCCACCTAGAACACAAACTGTATCAATCAATCTTTCATTATTCATCCTCTCAACCTTCAACTGACTCTACACTTTCAAAAATTTATGATAATATGCTAAAACGCTGTTGTAATTCATCATTCTATGGTAACTCATAGCTCTTTTAAGAATGAGAAGATTGTTCCTTCCATTCACATGTGCACCTCCCACGTCTTCCAACTGCATGCCAAGGTCAGTTAAATTTAGAGTTATAAGAGAATATCTCCAACACCATCATTTGAAATTCTGCACATCATCATAAGGGTACCTTGAACAACCCCAAAAGGCATAATTTTATGAGCAGGAAGTATAAAACCGAATAACAAAAGGAAATCATTGTCAATAGGGCAATGTTTTTGTTACCCTAAAGGACTCTAGCTTGAAAGGTTGATTGTTCGTTTTTCCATTCTATTCACAAGGATCCAACTAAGCCTTGTGTTGTTCCAAATCTCTCTCCAAAGTTTCCCATCTTTCCTTTCCCTCTCAAGAGATGCGAATGGTGGCAACCCTTCTGCCAAGGAGATATGAGCTTGGCTCTCTCCCTTCTCGGCTTTGTCAAAACTACTTAGCAAATCAATACTGAAAGGAGAGTTAGAGAATCAACCATTACTATAAAGTACACCTAGGATTCCCCAAATTATTTTGGAATAAATTGCTTTATCTCTATAATGCACATCAATGAGGGAAACAAAATCAGAGAAGAAACACTATGGAGTTCTCTATCACAATACTTGGACAATAATTCTTTTGATTTGTTGAATTCCAAATTGCAGTCAATAGCATAAACTTTCTTTGTAAACAGAACCATTGGAAAGCAATCTGTGTAGAACTTCCAAAACCTGCCCTATGCAAAAATAAAACTTCTTACATCTTCATTTACAGTGGAAGGCCATAGTGAGAAGCATAGTTCCTCCCAAGTGTGCTCTTATATGGTTGCAGAATGGAAAATAGAGGATGCACACTCTGCATTGGCAATCATTGTGCCATCCACCTGCTTTAAGATCTCACAAATTAGGGAAACATTCAAAGCCATGATCCCTGAAATTCTCGAATTCAACCAAAAGCCCAACTTAAAGGCACATCTAATCCTAGCATTCAAATTTATATGCTTCCTCCAATAAAGGTCCAAATAGAGACAATAAATTACATCACACACCCGTCCAAACTTGTGTGTTTATCCAACAAAATATAAAAAAAAAAGGTAACTATAACCCATTGAATATTTCTATTCGTGCTCCAATAGGTGAACAAGATGAAATTTCCATGCATATTCATGACAAGATGAAAGGCTAACCATGGATTGTCTTGATTGATTTCGATAACACACAATTCAACTTGAAGAAAACCGAAATCTCAATATATTAGTTCAACTAGTGAAGGAATTCAAAGGTATGGTTGTCAATGGAACATTTGCATCAGGCCCTTAACACAAAGTCTCCTTATCAATGTGCAATTTCAAACTAGCATCCAAGGTTTCCAAATCATAAGCTTAGGTTTTAGCTGCTATTGGGTTTCTGAAAGAAATCCACCTACCTTACTTCTTGTTTTCTACATTTTTTTCAAGAGAGACACGACCAATGGAAAGTGCAACAACCTAGTCTTTTGCCTACTATAGAAAACCTTTGAAATTTTTCTTATTATAGACAAACAAATCTTGAAAACAAAACCCAACACATAGTGCTGGACCTCACAAGCATTTTAGTACATATAGAACACCAAACTAATATGATAAAAAAGAAATACCAATAAAGAAACAAAATTGCAATTTTTTTTTACTTCTTTCTTCTATACTATTGTTTCCTTTGCAGCATGTGATGCAATTGCTAGTTTAGATAAAAGTTATACTCATCATCAAATCAAATGAGAAATAAACTTACGACTTATAGTCCATCTTAAAAACATATATAATATTAAACAAATATACTAGAGTTAAATAAAGAAAATAACGGTCCATGTCGAGCAGACTCGTCCTTGCGAGAAAATTATTATAAAGGAGGACTTATGTCACCAAAATAGAGCTAAGCTAGTGTCGGATTCACAGTTTGGTGTTAAAGATTAAGAGTTACTTACTATACTCCTGAATATCAGACAAGATACAGATATCTTGGCCCATTCCGAGTAATCCCTCAACCCGGGGTGCCACCTGAAAAAGCGAGAGCAGCAATAGCTGAATCTTCCACCAGTATATGGACCACTGTTTAGATCGATGGACTTACTAGTTTGATATCTTATATTTATATTTTGGAAATTTAATATAATTCACTGAATCATAATTTTAATTTGCAAACTTTGAGTTTACAAAACACAAATTTTAATTTACCTATATTTAAAGTAAGGTGCAGAACCCTACTATATAACACTTGTTTAATACCATGTATAAACAAGTTAGAGTTTATTTAGTTAGCTTTAAATTATCTTTAAGTTCATATTAGATTAAAATTTTCAATAGTTAAGTTATAGATTTAAATTAAAAATTAAAAATAAAATAAAATTAGGGCATCCATTCATGTTTTCCAGTTTCTCATTTCTTTGCGCAGGAGCCCGCCCGCGGCCGATTTTCTTAGCAATTTCTGTGCAGATCCTTTGTGGCAACCTTCTGCATAAAATCGTGGCCAATTTTCTTAGCAAATCATCGCACCCTCTCTCGCCACGCTCCATATCCACAACATTGTGCCATCTCTGAACATTTTTGTTGTGGCCAACTCTTCCCGCGCGTCATCCTTCTCCGCTAGGTACCACAGTCTTCACACAAGCTACCAGGCCGATGTATGGCATAGTTACTCAGTAAATTTTGATAGCATCCGTTGGGTCACTCCACGGGCATATCTCGACTTGCTAGCTCTTTCACTGAGAACCCTTGGTCTCATACATCCAGGTGTGTCCCTCTTTCGCATGAGCCCATAGCTAGCACTTCGATTTCATATTGAAACTCTCAAGCCATTCTCTGTGTAAGGCGTTCATGGTTTTTCACTGAGCTGGGTATCGAGCCACCCTTTACGTAAGCCACCAGGCCGACAGCGGTCGACTTGCTAGCTCTTTCACTGAAAACCCTTGGTCTCATACATCCAGGTGTGTCCCTCTTTCGCATGAGCTCATAGCTAGCACTTCGATTTCATATTGAAACCCTCAAGCCATTCTCTGCGTAAGGCGTTCATGGTTTTTCACTGAGCTGGGTATCGAGCCACCCTTTACGTAAGCCACCAGGCCGACAGCGCCGCCGCCGGCTCCTTTCGGGCCTCATTGCACAGAAGACTTCATAGCCCTACATACATTGGGTCGCCCGCGAGCAGCCAGTTTCGTCCATAGATCCACCTTGATCCCTGAAACCACAAGACTCAAATTCGGTAATAAATTCGGAGCACATACCAGGTTAATATCGAAATTTCACTGGTACATGGATAATTTCAAAAGGATTTGAGTTACTGGTAGATACTTTTCAAGATTTAACAAACTAGAATAAATAATTTCCTTCATAAACGCTGTTTCTGCAACATTTTAATGACAAACGATTTTGGTATGTGGAGAAAGCTTGTTAATACGTATTACTTAGAATTTGCTTTGATGGTTTCAAGTGGAGGTGTTATTCTGTCGATTCCATTTGATTGTGAAGAATACGCTTGCTTTGCAAATCTGTTCTTTAAGCATCATCTTATTGGAACATTTCTTATAATTCAAAGATTTTATATTATGCTTCGTGAATCACTATTTTGAAATAACAGCGAGAAGCAATATTTTTTTCTTTATGTTTGAACTTGTTGTTGCACAAATGCTGATATGAAAAATCTGGTTTAGTGACTTGAGATGCGGATGATGCTAAATTTTGGGGCATAATCTTAGCATTACGGTGTCTGACATGGAACTCCCACGAGATTAGTCCAGATTGCATTTACATTTCACTTGAAAAATTTACTTTGGAACAATTCATGATAATGATGCTTTTTTGTTGATGGTGAAATTTTTGGGAAAATACTTTAATAATGTGTTACATTTGAACAAATTTGACAAAGTTGCATACATTTGAATGGTATTTAAAAAAATGGTCTTGATGTGAATGACATTTATATATGTGCATAATAGCTACTTGAGACTTTTTGTGGTATGAGATTTAATGTATAATTTGTTCAAATGCACTCTTGAGTATTCTTAATACAAACGACATGTTTAAAACTAAATTGGGAAGCCCCCCTTAGGTTCGAAGAATCAACCTAAAAGTGAGGGGCAAATTTGCCAAAGTGACCATGGGCAATTTTGCCTGTTCTGTCCATAGTTATTCCCCTCGATAGGTCTGGACTTCATCTTAGGGGAACCTGCGAGATAACAGGAAGTATTTTGCAAGCTGATCTGGCAAACTTCTCCAAGAGAGAAATTCAGGTACCCCCAATGATAAGATTGTTGAATTTATGAGATAATTGTCAAATAGTCTGTCCCAAAACTCCTGCTGATTTGTGGAGGGTCTGTATAGATTCAGAACTATTACAGAGGTTCCAAGTTCCTCTGAGAAGATTTCCATTCCTAGGCCATAATCCATACTTAAGAATTTTTTTGCTTGTAAAGCCCTCCCTTCCAGCCCATTGCTAATCCTCACGATCTTCCTCTCACTTTTAACCCTATGAAATTCCACCCCAGAAGAGATTCTAGACATCTAGCTATAGAGTCTCCTCCTAGTATTTCTTGGAGGAAAATTAAATCCGGATTACTGATATCTACTAGCCTCTTTAGCAGTGTTGCGAACATCTCGATAACATCCCGATTTTATCTTGAAATCACGATTTTTTGGCCTAGCTGATGTTTGCCGATTTTTACCGATATCTTGATTTTGGCGATGTTTGCCGATTTTTACCGATATTTTCTCAATTTTCTCGATTATCTGGTTTTCAGACCGTTGCCGATTTTATCCCGATGCCAATGTTCACAAAGCACGTTATTTGGGGAGGCATGCTAACCCCCTACAATTGAGAGAGATCAGCTTCATTTGGGAGCCCATCCGAGGGCTTTCATTTCTGTAAGCACGCCTTCAACTGATTTTTGTTTACTTGCTACAAGATCCTCTCCAGCCTGCTCTTTTGCTTTCGTCGATTACCCCTTCCTCTGCCTTCGCCAGGGGTGATGACAAGCCTTCCTAGCCCCTTAGTTAGACCTTCTGGATTTTGCAAAACAGAACAGGAGTGTAATTTTATTTTTTATATTTATTTTTTTGATAAGGTTGCAAACCCTTATTTCAAACTAGGATGTATGCACTGTCCTAAAACCTGAACAGCAGTTGTATTTGGCGAAACCGGGATATTATTGGGACTTGATTGCTTAAGGTTTGGGCAACTATCTCTCAATTTATTGTCATTTTGTCAGGGCTTCTTCACATTCCGATAGATGACAGACCACTAGAAGTAACTATACCTGAGAGATTCAGCATTATTGCAGCTGCTGGTTTCAACTGAGCTTTTTAGCTGTTAAGACCGTTGTCTGCACTTTTGGAAGATAACAGTGAAAAAAACCAGATGGATAGTGTTGCAATGTATGCCATCTTATGGTTCAGACCTTGGGAATTTCCGCAGATATCCTCCTTGTAATTATATCTGGAGTCTTATCTGAGTGACTTGATTTTGGTGAAGGTTCCTTGTCAGTTCTTCTTGAACCTGTGATGGTTGGAATATTGACTCTTTTCACCAACATTTCAATCTATAGGGCAGAACTGCTCTCTCTTGGTTGTGAGACTCATCTTCTTACCTAAAGCTTGGGGCCCTGTTCAATGAATCTGAACGGTTATCCCAGGAATTCCTCCAAGGGAGTCAGCACAAGAGGACTGTCAAGAGGGCTGTATAATCATGAACCTACAGCTGGCCATTTCTTTCACCATCTGACTGTTCCCTAAAGAAGTCCTATCTTATGCTATAAAGAAGGGCCACTCTACGGTTGTTATGCCTGCTGTCGTTTAGTACATCTTGCTGGTAAGAAGAGTTAATGAGTGTGCTCATAGTGGTAATTAATTACACATAGCAACTTACTGTTGTAGCAAATGCTGAACAGATCCAATAATGTGACAGCCCTCAGTTCATTTCAGAGTGTATAAGAAATGGTATTCCCAGTATAAATTGCAATCCATGAAGTTCTACACATGAAATAAACGTAAAAAGCACCAAGGAAAAGCCATGTCACAAAGGCATCAACATGCCCATGAATCTTTGTCAACATCCCAAGTTCCTAATGCTATAGGTACCATATTCCAAATGCTATAGGTAACATATCAGAATTTATTATCTATGTACTTGTGCTTAGCATGGATACACATTCAAGTGATTGATGTATCTCATATAGAGATCAGCCTATGCATATGAAGATTACACAGAACATACAAAATTAATCTCAAGCTATGGTTACAGTTTAAAAGTTTCCATATCTCAGCTGTCTTTTACCAAATTTGAAAGGCGGAATGCACATCTACTTTCAATATATTAACACGAACATATCGAGGTTTGGATAGACCATTAGTTTGGTTGTCAGTTGGCAACAAGTTAGTGACAGTGATAGTGCTGTTCCACTAGATGAGCAGTTCAGCGATGACTATTTCTTTGCTGTTGTAGCAAGGCATGCTGTTCAATAATGAAACACGGCTACACAGGTTTGGTACCATCACATCATACCTTGTATTAAGGCAAATAATAACACCATGCCCAATCATAAATGACAACACAATATGTTACGATTGCCAATGTGTTAATTTTAGGCAACAATGGTATGTTCTATGCTTTAGAGCAATTTTATTTCTATTTCTTTATGAGCCCAATATCAATTTCAGTTTAGCAATCACATAAACATGTAAGTAAAATGCTGTTGGAACATAAACATAAACAGTAGAAGACAAGCCAAGACAAGAGGACACAAGATGTGGCACCAGCCTGGAACAAACCACAATGTGGGGAAACCCGTAACCAAATCTTCTTTTAGTCTTCAATAGTTCAGCAGAGAGAGAGAGTACAATTTATAAATTCTGATAATTTATAACAGCAGCAAAAGAGCCCTAACCAGAAAAGTCAATGCTGGTCAACAGGGCAGATTTGACCTTTAATTATTCAGTCAATTTCAGTCAACTTCGGCCTCCAAACAGCAAGATGAAACAACCCTCAAAACAGTCGAATTCTGCCCAGTCAAAGTCTAGTCAAACAGTCAACCTGCGGTCAGCCCTAACCATAGTCAATGCTGGTCAGAACTCCTCGATTTTCATGCCCAGAATTGCTGCCTGCTTAGACAGAGATTCCTCACCCAAACCGAATTCAAAACAGGTCAATGCATCATGTCAACGCAGTCAAACAACCTCCTAGCAGCTCGGTCAATGTTGGTCAACACAGCAAACAAAAACCCTAGTTCACACGTGTTGAGAGAGAGAAGACTGCCTTGGATAGTGTGCCCAATCACAAGAGGAGAGAGAGATATGTGTGATGAGATGATGGTGAAAATGACTCGAGGTCTCCTTCTTTTATATGCAACGTTGAGGATGAATTGGGGGCTTGTGTGCCTATTTTGCTCGCTGGCCGACCTTGACAATTTGTCCATAATATGAATAAATTCTCATCTTCATTTGTACATGTCAGAATTGGATGATCTTTAGAACAATCCTACACCTCTTCGAGACAGGAATCTAATAAGAATATCAGCTGCCATAAATAAGATGACACATGTGGAGTTTGGCCCTAGTTCCAATTTTAACACTCCCTCAGCTAGGGAGAACTCCACCTGCTAATCCATATGCCAATATGTACCATCTCTGACATCCATGCATTGGTATGCTGAACTATGAAGAAGAAGAAGTGATCAAGAATGTATCATATCATTCTCTACTGACCCAAAGTCAGTGCTAATCAAAAGAGTCTCTCATACCACTCTTACTGACCCAAAGTCAGTTCCCATTGATCCTAGATCAATATTGGACATCCTAGCATAGGGAGTACGGTAGTACACGATGCATCCATCGATAGTACTATGGTCCCTATCCTAATTTCCCTACGCATTGGCCAGATGAGAGGTACTTTCCATGAGTTCCAGACTGCATGGGTAAGATGTCTCGACAGGAGAAGGATGAACCATTTGTCATGTTCACATGTCGCTAAGGGGTATCATAGGGGAAGGATGAACCACTCACCCTGTACATAACAAACCACTAGGGGGAGGCTGAACCACTCACCCTATGGTTGCTCATCGCTCTAAGAAGTACCCCAAGCCCCTCGGAGCTCCCAGAGCTCAATGTCCATCTCATATAGGACCCTCATAAGAGGGTCTCTCCACGACTCCAAGTTGTGCTTGGAAGGGCAAGCATTTGATCTCCCCCAGGGGCTTTGTCAGAATATCGACGACCTGTTCATCAGTTCCAATGTGATGGACCCTTATTGCTCCTCGTTGTACCATATCTCGGATAAAGTGGTACCTTATATCTATATGCTTGGAGCGATCAAGAAACACAAGATTCTGTAATAATTAGATCCCACTCTGGTTGTCGCAGAAGTTCATGGTGGTATCCAACACATGTCCAAACAGCTCATTGAAGAGCTTCCTCAACCAGACAATGTAGGTTTTAACCCTGTATAGAAATTACTTGCATACGAATTCTAAAACACAGAAAATAAACAATGCGAGAGCATAACACATAAAACACATATACACAAAGATTTTCCCCTGGATCCCAAAATCGGGACTACCAGCTTGATTTTTCATTATATTCCTTTCAATGTTACAATACATATTTATACATGCCGAAGCATCCAATACCATGGACCGAAAACCATCGCGTCCAAAACCATGGACCGAAAACCATAGGTAGGGTCGCCCAACCTAATATAGGGTCCAA
>APFE030568013.1:344831-368722 GCA_000404065.3 Pinus taeda
CCCCTCGGTTAACTACGTGGGCTAGTCGTGGAAACAATATAACACAACCCAACATTCTCCCAGTTGTTGTTTTCTTTCCACAGGGGGCCACAAGAGAGCTTAGTCATTTATCCAGCCCTGCAATGCCCGTTGTTTCTCTACACCAAGAGAACTTCTCAGAGTTCACAGATTTTGTCAATGCATCTGCAGTGTTTTTCAAAGTGTCTACCTTTACCAACAACACCTTTTTGTCTTCTATCATATCTCTCACAAAGTGATACTGAACATCAATGTGCTTTGTCTTTGAATGATATGCAGGGTTCTTTGCCAAGAAAATTGCACTTTGGCTGTCATAATCTATCCTTATAGCTCCCTGTACTAATACCATAATTGAACACAATCTCTACAACCAAACTATTTCCTTGTTTGCATGAGTGGCTGCCATGTATTTTGCCTCTGTAGTTCATAGTGCCATTACAGATTGTTTCTTACTCATCCAACTGACTGCACCTCCAAATAGGTTAAACACATACTCACTTGTAGATCTTCTCTGATCCAGATCTCCTGCCCAGTCTGCATCAGCAAAGCCACGAATATCCAACACTCTGTCCAATCCTGGTCTTCCTTGGTAGCACAAACCATAATCACTAGTGCCACGTAAATACTTGAAAACTCGTTTCACTGCTGTCCAGTGCTCCTTCCCTGGTTTTGACGTAAACCTGCTCAATACTCCCACTGCATGTGCAATGTTTGGTCTAATACAGACCATTGCATACATCATGCTACCAACTGCACTTGCATATGGAACATGGGACATGTCCTCTTCCTCTTCTTGTGTCTTGGGACATGATGCAGCATGGTGAGGTGCAGCATGATGACGAGATGCAACACGATGATAGGTGAAGGAGTCACCTTGGAGAATCAGTTGAAGCTGCATGTCTTCAATTAATCTCATCTTCTTAGAAATGATCTATGTTCTTGTCTAAATAAGTCAAAGTGTTGACTTTTGTTGTAAATGTACTATCTCTCTCTCTCTCTGTGCTGAACTATTGAAGAACATATAAGAAGAATTGATCAAGGGTTTCCCCACATTGGGGTTTGTCCTTGGCTAGTGCCACATCTTGTGTCCTCTTGTCTTTTGTGATTTATGTTTATGTTCTATCTGCAATTTACTTTAATGCTGATGTGATTGCTAATATGGAAAAGATATCGAGCTAATTGTGAAAATTGAAATAAATTGCTCTAAGCATAGAACATACCTAAAATTAACATGGTACCAGAGCTGAGGTGAAGACAAAGCCCAAGTAAGAGTGAAAGAGCAATCACCGAAGACAATTGGGAAAGAACAAAATGATTAGTGGATTCCTCATCCCTCTTCAAATTCACCAAGGGTGAAGTCGAAGCAAACAATATTATCAGAATGGCGCAGCGGAAGTTTCTGATGGCCTACTTAAAAGATCACTTCAATGGAAGTTCAGATCTAAGGATGGAAGGAAAGGCAGATGTCTTGTTTAGCCATTATGCAAAGGAGTGTTCAATTGGCAGGGACATATCACTTGATGAAGATAACAATCATTCCAGGGACATCTTCAATGATTGAAGGAATGACAGGTAATCCATGTCATCAAGGAAATAGCCTACTCTTCAAAGAAAGCAAGGAACCCCAGGTATGAAGAATAAAATGTTGTTTCTGATAAGATAAAGAAGCGTTATCCTATATTGGGCCTTTCCTCCAGATTCTTTGGGAATATGGCTTATTGATTGGAGTGCTTTAAGGCACTTCATCGGATAGAAGGGTGCTCTCTCTAATTTGGTAGAGACCGAAACAATCATGGGATTATACTTGGAGTCGATGCCACCTATCCCGAAAAGGGTGTAGGGAATGTTACCCCTCAATTGAATAAGGGTAACTCGATTCATTTACAGAACCTCTTTTATGTACTTGATTGCAAGAAGAACCTAGTGTCCATTTCCGTAATGGAAGTCAAAGGTTACAGGGTGGCAATCATCAATGGAAAGGTACGTGTTAAAAAATAAAATTTTCTAAGATGCTTTTGAGTTCATGGTTGACAATTTATATCAAGTTGCAGGATGGTCCATTGGGGACCATGTCAGTTGACACATCTCACCGGAGGTCTACTTTATGGGGCCCTACCCGATGTGAGTCAGATGGTGACAGGGATGCCTAAATTCAAAAACAACATGAAGGTACACGTCTGAGATGTACCGAAGGAAAATCTTACAAGGGGACTATTCCCTTCATGTAGCAGGTCCACAGGTTTGGAACAACTCGGGGGGTTTGAGATTCATGATCGAGAGTCTTATGTATGCAAGTGGAAGAAAACTCTCTATGGCTTGAAGCAAAACACCCCGGGCTTAGTATGAGAGGATTGATGACTGTTTGATGAAACTGAGATTCACTAGGAGTGAAGTCGATCCAAACCATTGCTCGAAGGTTGTGGATGATAGACCTCTCATATCGGCATCTTCTGAGGATGCCCTATTTCTGACTGGTGCAAACCCACTCATTTGTAGAAGTAAGAAGGAGTTGGATTCCGAATGTGGAATTGTAAACTGCAAACCTGTGACTACCTTGAGGATTTTAACTTTCAGAAGTTATATGGTACTAATGCCAGACCAGATTTGGGAAATGCCTCTGAGTTTCATAAACTCATTCGTGTTGATGTTCTTGGTGAACTTTCGTTCGGACATATGTTTTGCAGTTAGCATGATGAACTCATATATGGTTCAGCTTCACTGGATTGGTGCCAAGAATCTTTTGAAATATCTTCGGGGCACTATCTCTCATGGATTGAGATACACTGCCGGAAATGTAAAGCTGCATGATTATTCGAATGCTGATTGGGCAGGCAGTGTGGAGGATCGCAGGAGCACTTATGAGTGTTGATTCTCTTTGGGTTTTGCTCGATATCCTGGATGAGCAGGGAGCAGAAGACGATTGCTTTGAGCATCGCTGAGACTGAATACATAGCTATGAGTATGACCTTGTGTGAAGCTGCCTGGTTGCAAGAGCTCTTCAGTGAGCTGTTTGTACACATGATGGATACCATCGTGATCTTCTGTGTCAACCAGGGGGGATTCGATTGTTGAGGAGTCCCGTATTCTATGATTGCTCCAATATATAGACATCAGATACTACCTTATTTGGGATATGGTACGTCGATGAGCGAGGAGGCTCTATCGCATTGAGACTAATGTACAGGTCGCAGGCATTTGTCAAAGGCCCGGGGAAAGGTCAAATTTTTGACTTTAACGAACGACTTGGAGTCGTTGAGAGACATTCTTATGAGGGTCTTGCATGTTGCATGCATTGAGCTCTGGGACCTCCGGGGGGCTTGGGGTACTACTGGAGCAACACACGACCATGGGGCGACTCACCCTCCCCTAATGGTGCGCTGTGTACAGGGTGAATGGCTCAGTCTTCCCCTCTGATACCCCGAGGCGACTTACGGACAGGATGAATGGTTCTCTTGTTGAAGCACCCTACCCATGCAATCTGGGACTCATGGGAAGTACCTCTCATTTGGCCAATGAGCAGGGAAATGGGGTTAGGGACCATAGTACTACTATCGATGGATGCATCGTTGTATCTACCATACTCCCTATGCTAGGATGACCTCCATTGATCTGGGATCAATATGAGTGGTTTGAGACACTCTCTTATGATATTGGTCTGGGATCAATAAAACTGACTTAGGGTTAGTAGAGAATGGTATGAGACATTCTCGATCAATTCTTCTTCTTTATGGTTTAGCAAAGTAGAGCAGAGCTTAGCAGAGCAGTGCAGGGCATTAATGGCAGAGATAGTATAGTCAGACATATGGATTAGCGCATGGAGTTCTCCCTAGCTGAGAGGGAGTGTTAAAATTGGCAACTAGGGCCAAACTCCATGTGGGTCATCTTATTTATGGCAGCTGATATTCCCTCTCATCGAGAGGTGTAGGATTGATCTAAAGATCATCCGATTTCGATAAGTATTCATGGAGTTTTGAATTTTTTGTGTTATAAGACGATTCGTCAAGGTCGGCCAACAACCAAATAAACCCCACATGTGCTCAATGTTTTAGTATAAAAGGAGATGACTTGAGAGTCATTTCTCACACACACTTCTATCTTGATTTCTCTCCACTTGTCTTGGGTTTTAGTGGAAGAGAAATCTAGGAGTGGAAGCCCTAGACGTTGGAGGATTAACGCTGCCCTAGCCGCAGTCAAGAAGAAGAACGTTGCCCTAATCTAGAGGACGCAATCAAGTGAGAAGCTGTAATGCTACAAAGAGGACAACCCTAATATCTACGCAGTCTAGAACAAGAAGCCTAAGCACTAACGCTATCAAGATCAAGCCCTAGCCTATATGTTGGCCTCTACGCAGTCAAGAAGGAGGCTGCCCTAGTCAGGGGAAAAGCTGGGTGGACAGCGGAGCTTACACAGTATGAAGAGTCAAAGGGACAGCGTAGAGGTTGCCCTAGACAGCGTGAAGGTTTGTGGTGACAACGTGGTGTGAAAGGGCAGTTTTGAGGGTAAGGTTAGGGCTGTTTCAAGGTATGACATGGTGCTGCAAAGATGCATGGACAACAAGGCTACATAGTGCTCAACAATGACAAATTTACCCATACAAAGTGCCCAAATTTTTCCTCAAGGCCTACAATTGTCCTATCTAAAATATCTCGGCCTTGTTGCAGAAGTATAACCCAAAACAAAACAACCCTTTGTCCTCCTCCTAGAGCTCTGCTACCTCAGACATATATTTGAACACTTTGATGTGACAAATGAGGTTGGAGGTCACCTCTATTTATACGAATTGGTGAGGGTCAAGAGACATGTCGTTTGGGCTTCACGAGCCTACATGGAGGTGAGGCCAACCTTGATAATTTGCATATTAGTTGGCTTCATTTCAAAAATATATTTCTCCTTGACTAAATTTAGTGATCTTTAGGTCGATTTGGTCCTCTCGGAAAGAGGAATTCAATGCCACAATCATCTTCTTCAAATGAGTTGTCCAAAGTTGAATTTGGCCTTGGTTGCCAATTGTTAAATTTGGCAACTAGAGCCAAACATCACTTTGGACAACTCTTATGAGGCAACTGATATTTTTCTTGGATTCCTCTTTCCGAGAGGTGTAGGATTGATCTAAAGATCTTCCCATTCTGACATGTACAAATGAAGTTATGAGTTTATTTTGATTATGGACAAATTGTCAAGGTCAGCCAACTATCAAATTAGCCTCCTTCAACCTTCACCGTTGCATATAAATACAAGGTGCCTTCCCCTCATTTTGGCATCTCATCTCATTCATCTTTCTCTCTCTCACCTTGATTGGGTACGGATTTCTGGGCCTCTCTCTCTCCACACGTGCGAAAGGAAGACTGTCTTTTCTAGCTGTTGCCTTGACCAGATTTGACTGAAATTTCAGGAGGTAGACTTTGACCAAGTTTGACCTTGTTTGACTTCGGTTTTGTGAGGGAGACTTTTGTTTGGGCAAGTCGCTATTTTGGGCACAAAAACTGAGGTGTTTGACCCCTGCGTTGACTTCCTTAATTTAGGTTGTTGCGTTGACTTTTGTTGACCAAATTTGACTGGTTATTTTCGAACTGTTTTTTGCTGCATTATTTTGCTGTTGGAGGCCGAGTTGACCGAGGTTGACTGAGTTGTTTTGGAGGTCAATTTTAGCCCTGTTGACCATCGTTGACTTTCTGGTTAGGGATTTCAGTTTCTGCTGATGTGACTTATCACTTTGGGCAAGGGAATATTGTAAATTATACTCTCTCTCTGTGCTGAACTTTTGAACAATCATAAGAAGAATTGATCAATGGTTTCCCTACATTGGGGTTTGTCCCTCATTGGTGCCATATCTTGTGTCCTCTTGTGTTGGTTTGTCTTCTATTGTTATTGTTTATGTTTTATTTGCATTTTACTATCGTGTTGATGTGATTGCTATACTGGATATGATATTGGGCTAATAAAGAAAATTGAAGTAAAATTGCTCTAAGCATAGAACATAACATTGTTATCCTAAAATTAACATGGTATCAGATGTGAGGTGAAGACAAAGCCCAAGCAAGAGTGAAGGGAAATCACTAAGAGGAGCAATCACTGATCAAGAACAAGTCTCAATGGCCTCCACACCCTACTTCAAGTGTGATGATAAGCTTCATGATAAGTCTGATTATCATGCGTGGAAGCTGTCTCTTGATTTGACTTTAGAAGAGCAAGATGTCATGGATTATGTGCAAGGAAAGATTCCAGAACCTCCTTCAAATGCACTGGCTGCTGCTAAGACAAAGTACAAGAAGGTTGAAGTCAAAGCCAAGAAGATCATCAGGGATTCTATTCATAAGCTCAGTTGCTTACATCTCTGATTTGAATACATCGAAGGAGATATATGACAGGTTGGTTGGCATGTTCAAATCTAGCAATGCAAATCAAATTCTTTTCCTCAAAAACAAGCTGAAGGATATAAAGAAGGGAAAATGTGAGGATATTCAATCCTACTTCATGAGGATTATCGAGATAAAAAATGATCATCTTTCGATTGGTGATGCTATTGCTGATAGGGAGCTCACTCTAATTGCCCTTGGAGGTCTTCCTCTCGAATGGCATTTGTTCAACACTACTATTCTCAATAACGACAGAATTCTAGGTTTTGAAGAATTGCTGACTAGATGTTCTCAAGAAGAAACAAGGATGATGGAATTGGAGATGCCTTTGAATAGGAATAATCCTACTGCATTCTCTGCTCATGCCAAGAGGAAGAACAATGCAGGTTCAAAGAAGCAAAGTCAAGGAAGATCGAGATTCAAAAATGGAAGGAAGGGAAGATGCTTTGTTTGCAACAAGTTTGGTCACTATGCCAGGGAGTGTCCAAATAGAAGGGACACATCTCATGATGATGATCATAATCATTCCAGGGGCAACAACAACAATCAAAGGAATGGCAGGTTCAACTTCAAAGGGAAAAGGAATGCTTCCGCTACTCGACTTGGAAATGATCGAACTTCTAAAAGAACAAGAAACTCCAAGTTGTTGAAGAAAGTGTAACTAGGTTTGGAATTTACAAATGTAATTTTGATCTTTGTAGTTGTCAAGAAAAAGAAATATTATTTTTTGTGAATTATAAGAATGAGTTTCTTGCTCATTTCTTAGGAAAGTCAAAGAGTCAATGTCATGCTCTTCTTGAGCTTATATGTAATGCAAAAGAGTCAACCTAGTGTCTAGATCAAAGCCCTCCAAGACAAACAACATCTCCTTGAAGAAGGCAACAAGCAAAATGAATTAACAAGCACTGCAAGTCGACGAAATGAAAAGTTGAAAACATAGTGATCTCCTTGATAAGTCGGCCTGACTTATGGCTCACATGTTGGCCTAATGGATGTTGACAATGACCCATATGTATAACACATGGAGTGACATTTCAAGCACAGTACTTCGGATGATCTCGAAAGAGGAAAAAGCGAAGGTGAAGTATACACAGAACCACAGTCTCTTGGTGAAGAAGTATACATTGTCTCTTAGTGAAGTCGACACAAAACCACAATCTCTTGGTTAGGCATCCATAGTCTCTCAGTGAAGCATGTTTAGATCTCGGTGCAAGGAAGGATTACACTCACTATATTTGCGATGATAATCTTTGTCTCAACACAGATGTGATTCCATAGTATCACATTCTTGGCATACTTTGTCTCGACATATGAATGATAAACGGATCTCACAGTAACACGCTTTGGCACGATTTAGATGAAGTCATGATCTCGGTCTCAGTTACAAGGTATTGATCATGAAAAGATCTCTGTGCAATTGTCAAAGATATATACATATCTCAATATCGAGATCTCTTTGTTATAGTGGTGATGTCATTAAAGGTGTAGAAATAATCTCAGTGAAAAGCAGTGAAGACCTCAGTGAAGATGTGACAATGGATGTGCAGTAATGATTTCGCTGTTATAATAAATATCTCAGTGAAGATGACCTTGACGAAGCAATAGTAATGATGATGATCTCAGTGGTGACGAAGAAGAGGATTGGTGTCTTGGTCTTGGAATGGCTTAACAGGTCAAGGGTCTAGGTCTTGGTGTTCGTCAATTGGAATCTCTATAAGAAGAATTATGTGCGGGTTTTCTTCTCCAAGAGGGAGAGTTTTTGGCCTTGGCAGAAAGCCAAACATCTTGTGTACTTGTCTCTTTGTTTCGATAGCAGTTTGATGAAGCAAACACACACACTAATAATAAGAAGACCAAGCTAAGATAAATTGCGAAAGCACTTCACAAATTGTTATCAAGTCTAGAAGAATCACTTTAATCCCACATGCCCTGGATTCTTCAACACAGGTATGATGAGTCTAATGTTGTATATTCTAAGCAAAAGGGATTTTATCTTATATCTGCCCTCTCTACTGCCTCTCCTCCGGATACTTTGGGAAATTGGTTGATTGATAGTGGTGCCTCAAGGTACTTCACTGGGTACAAGGAAGCTTCTTCGAATCTGATAGAGAAGGATACAAGTTTGGAAATTATCTCTGGAGATAATGCCACCTATCTCGTGAAGGGAGTTGGGTATGTTACCCTTCAATTAAATCAAGTTAACACTGTTCATCTTCAAGAATTACTATATGTACCCGATTTAACTGGGTACAAGGAAGCTTCTTCAAATCTGATAGAGAAGGATACAAATTTGGAAATTATCCTTGGAGACAATGCCACCTATCTCATGAAGGGAGTTGGGTATGTTACCCTTCAATTGAATCAAGGTAACACCGTTCATCTTCAAGAAGTACTATATGTACCCGATCTAAAGAAGAATTTAGTGTCTATCTTGGTGATGGAAGAAAAAGGATTCAAGGTGGCATTCGTCGATGGAAAGGTATGTGTGGAAAAGAAATTCCAAAGAAGCATTTACTCTTGGATTCAGGGTTGACAATTTATATCAAGTTGGAGGAAGTCCACTAGGAGCCATATCTTGCGACACATTCTTCAATTCGAACTATGGCACCGAAGGTTTGCTCATCTTCACTATAAGGTTCTAGCCGATGCAAGGAAGATGGTTACAGGTATGCTCGAATTAGAGCATGAAGTTGTATGTCAGGGATGTGTCAAGGGAAAACATACAAGGGGACCATTCCCCTCAAGTGATAGCAAGACCATAGACATTTTGCAGTTGGTTCATTCTGATCTATCTGGTATGTTGCCTGTGACATCATTAGGAGGATATTTATATTATGCTGTCTTTGTGGATGACTTCTCTCACAAAACTTGGATATATTTCTTGAAGAAGGACGAAATATTCTCATGGTTCCGTGCCTTCAAAGCCTTGGTGGAAAATCAAACAGGGAAGAAGATCAAGATATTTAGGATCGATAATGGAACTGAGTATGAGTCAAATGAATTCAATGACTATTGTGGGGAAGCTGGCATTAAGAGGGAGACTACTGCTGCATATACTCTTGAGCAAAATGGTGTTGCTGAAAGGAAGAATCGCTCCATTATAGAAGCCACTTGTGCCATGCTTCATGATCAAGGACTTCCAAAGTTCCTATGGGGAGAAGCTGCCAACACTATTGTGTACGTTCAAAATCGATGCCCTCATCAAGCATTGGACTCCAAAACTCCCGAAGAAGTTTTCACCGTTAAGAAACCTGATGTTTCATATTTTAGAATTTTTGGCAGTCTCGTATACTTTCATGTGCCGAAGGAAAAGAGAAGTAAATTGGAGGCATCTGGGAAGAAAGGAACTTTTGTGGGCTACAGTGTAACTTCTAAGGCATATAGAATCTATGTGCCTGGTCAAAGAGAAGACGAGTTGAGTCATGATGTTTGGGATGTGGTCCTTAGACCCTAGGACAAATCTGTTGTCACCTCTAAATGGCTCTGCAAGATCAAGCATGGTGCTGATGGAAGTGCTGAGAAGTTCAAGGCTAGATTTGTTGCTTGAGGCTTCTCTCAAAAGGAAGGTGTAGATTACGATGATATATTTGCACCTATTGCTCGCTACACCACCATCCGTTCCATTATAGCCCTTGCTGCCTCACAAGGATGGAATCTACACTAGATGGATGTCAAGGTTGCCTTCTTGCATGGTTCACTTAAGGAGGAAGTCTGCGTGGAACAACCTGCGGGGTTTGAAGTTCAAGATCGTCAGACACATGTATGCAGGTTGAAGAAAGCCCTCTATGGGTTGAAGCAAGCATCCCAGGCTTGGTATGAGAGGATTGATAGCTATTTGATGAAGCTGGGATTTACAAGAAGTGAAGTTGATCTGAACCTTTACTTTAAGGTTGAGAATGATAGACCTCTCATCTTGGTACTTTATGTGGACGATCTCTTCTTATCGGTGCATACCCTCTTATTCATCAATGAGAGTTGGCTTCAAAGTTTGATATGAAGGACCTAGGACTGATGCATTACTTCCTAGGGTTGGAGGTCTAGCAAAAGCCAGGGGAGATTTACGTTTCTCAAGGAAAATATGTTGTAAAGCTACTTGAAAGATTTGGGATGGTGGACTGCAAGTTCGTGACTACACTGATGGAACTCAACTTCAAGAAATTATGCGGAAGTGCTGTTGGACCCGATTTGGGAAATCCTTCTGAGTACCGTCAACTCATACGGGCCCCGATTTTCTTGGTATTCGGACACATGTTTTGTAGTGAACACATTGAGTCAATTTATGGTCGAGCTTCATCATATACATTGGAATGCTGCCAAGAATCTCTTGAGATATCTCTGGGGTACAATCACTTATGGACTGAGATACACTGTCAGGAATGTGAGGCTCCATGGTTACTCTGATGCAGACTGGGTTGGCAGTGTGGTGGATCGTAAAAGCACATCAGGGTGTTGCTTCTCTCTAGGTTCTGCTTCAATATCATGGATGACCAGGAAGCAGAAGTCGGTTTCTTTAAGCACGACTGAGGCTGAATACATTGCTGCTAGTTTGGCTTCTTGTGAAGCTGTCTGGTTGAGGAAGCTCTTTAGTGAGCTGCTTAGACATGTGCTGGATACCACCGTGATCTTCTGTGACAACCAGAGTGGGATTCGTCTTTCTGAGAATCTCGTGTTTCATGATCACTCCAAGCATATTGATATCAAGTACCACTTTTTCCTGGATATGGTACAATAGGGAGCAATAAGGCTCCATCATATTGGGACCGATGAGCAAGTCGTCGATATTCTTACAAAGCCCCTCTGGAAGGTCAAATTCCTAACCTTTCGTGAACAACTTTCCCTATTGAGTAGTCCATCTCATGCACTACAAGAGTAAGCTCCTAAAGATGCAATCCAATCTTGGTGGAATTGAACCCTCGTCTACCGGGCCTCCCATGATCTCCTCCTGTCAATCACCCTGCCACATCGGTGAAGTTCCCCACACCATCAATGGATCACTAAAACCAAATGGAAGATTTGAATGACCCTCCCCTGTAAAAACCAACTCACCTCTATGGGTAGCTGAACTCCTAAGCCCTATTATGCTAGAATCCCATGCCTAATGCAAAAGAAACCTATCCCGCTGACATTGTGACACTTTGTTCATGGCTCGTACCAGAGCCTCCTCTCCCATAATTCTTGGCCATAATCTATGCGATGATCAAGGCTAGGCCAATCTTGCCAAAGCGACTCAACAGTGCCAATGCCTATCACTCCATGGCTAGCCCTAATTTGGAGCAACAATCTTCCTCGTCCTATGGTCAGGGATTCAGTGATCCCCCATGTGTCTGCTTGTGAATGAATCAGTCCGCTTGTTATCCCGATCATGCTCACTGAGGAGTGGAGTATCCCACCAATCCACTAGATCCTTGGATCCCATAACCATATTCGAGGTCCACAACCCCCAATCATCTCTACCTACTGCTGTGATATGTTGCTAGCTGTTGGGACCCCTTTGTGCCATGTCTTTGCCTCTTGTAGGTATCCAATAGGTAGGCACCGAGCATCAAGAACTTGTGCCGCGAATATCCAACTGCTTTGTGCCTGCCAAATCACACAACGAGATCTGCTATCCCAGCTTCTGATGATGTGCTCGGGTACTGCCGGAAGCCTAGGCATCATCTTGCCAACAAGGACTATTGTCCTTCGCACCTCATGCTCACTTAACGCTCGAGTTGTCCAGTTGAAAAATATCCATGTAACTCCCACTCGGTTAGCTTCCCAAGTGTGAGCCTAGGGGTGGAACATATGCTACCTCGACAATCAACCATGCCATCCCTAAGCTTGTAATCATCAACTCATGTACCTATCAAGTGTCTCAATTAGAGAGTCTCATCTTGGCCCATGACACGCAGTGTCTTATCCAACTGCTTAGGGTGAGTCTCCCATGCCTCGCTGCTTGAATGGAGAGTGTCAAAAGGCAACAACCAAACCCTTTGTGACTATAAGCAACACTGGAGGTTGATGGGTGGGTATGTCCCAAAGAGTATGATCAAGAGTCTGTTGGAATACTCAAGAGTAATCCGACAAACGACCCTCTCTTCACCTTGGATCTGTTGATAACCCCCTCGAGGCCCTGCCTCCACTAGACATGGTGCCCCCAGATGCTCAACAATGTACTCATCAATCCTAGGTGAGTTGCGTCTAATGGTACACTTATTGCCCATAAGTCTCCTTGGAGGCAACGCTCCAAGGGCTTGCTACACCGCATCATGTGTTACTGCATACCACCAAGTACCACTGCACTCCTCGACATGCCACTGTACGCCACAACTTGTCCTTGTACACCACTGGATACCCCCAGCTATGGCTATACCATCTTATACCATCCTATGTCTTGCCTGTGTCACTGCACCTGTCAGTCCCCGCACATCCTTAATGCAATGCAAGTCACTCCTCCTACCCCACAGTGTAAATCGACATGCTGTGATATACCACCATGCATCTCCATGCTCCTCTACGGGCCGCTGCTCCTTGTTGCATAGCCCTGTACACCACTGGGCGCTATGACCTAGAATTGGGTCTGTATGCATGAAGCCACATCCCTCTATAACTTTGGACGCTACGACCTGACTTTGTGCAATCTTGTGTACCATTGCCTACTGTCATACCACATTGTAACATATGGTATCCTGCATGTGCCAAAGTGTTCGCCACTCTGCTAATGACCCTACCATGACACGCGTCATGTCCGCTTGTCCATCTTGGTAGACCTGAGCCCCTTAACTCCACTCCTGCTAGAGGGGATATCTCTGTTGTGCGGCGTGCCGATCCTCTATGACCCTTAAGTCCTAAACCTAAATGGGAGAACGTCGTCTCCATACAATATCCGGTTTAGTGGCCTACCCATGCCACCTCCTTCAACCAACTCTTGCTAGAGAATGCTAATCATCTTGCGACCCCATGCACAACCAACATGCCAATACAATCCATGGAGCCTACTCACAAATTGCCTATTTGCTAATGTTGATTGGAATTCCCGTAAGGAATGTATGTGCTCAGTCACTGGGTCGACTACCTCATCAATGCCATAGCCATCTCGCATGTTTGATATCGGATAGGGAGCTTGTTAAAATTGGCAACTAGGGCCAAACTCCATGTGGGTCTACTTATTCATGGCAGTTGATATTTTTCTTGGATTCCTCTCGTCGAGAGGTGTAGGATTGATCTAAAGATCATCCGATTCCAATAAGTATTCATGGAGATATGAATTTATTTGTGTTATGGGACAATTCGTCAAGGTTGGCCAGCAACCAAATTGCCCCCTTTCATCCTCAATGTAGCACTATAAATAAAGGCGACTATCAAGTCATTTCACACACCTCTTGTGATCTCTTCCTCTCCACTTGTCTTTGGGTTTTGGTGGGAGGAGAGATCTTAAGATGATACGTTGCCCTAGAAGAAGCCCTAGACCCTAACGCTGTCACGGAGGAGACAACTTCTTATATGCTGTCAAGGAGAAGCCCTAGATGTGGAGCTGAAAGGGTTTTCTAAGGAGACCTACACTGCCCTAAATTACAGTCCATAAAGCCAGCCTTAATGCTAGTATGGAGAAGCCACTTGATGCCTTACTATGCTGTCTAATACGCAGCAAGAAGAGGCACTTAACGCAGTCATGAACATAGCTAAAGGGAGATCCACAAAAACCGTAACCGCAATCCTCTATACACAGCGAATCACAAGGCATAACGTAGACCCCAATACACTGCCCTATACGTAACAAGAAGAGGGACTTCGCATTCCCTAACACAATCATGGAAGGA
The DNA here is from genome assembly GCA_000404065.3 of Pinus taeda. Classification (NCBI taxonomy): domain Eukaryota; kingdom Viridiplantae; phylum Streptophyta; class Pinopsida; order Pinales; family Pinaceae; genus Pinus; species Pinus taeda. The sequence continues at coordinate 359,005 of APFE030568013.1, forward strand.
GGTTAAATGCAAGCCTTATTTGTTGGCCTCATTCCACTGATATGCTGTAAAGAACACAACTCTAACGCTGCCCTAAATGCGGTCATGGAATCACAACAAGGATTGGGCAAAAGCACAGGTCTATGAGTGACATCTAGACGTTGATTTAGGAGGGTCATATTATGCCCTAGCCGCAGAGAATAGGAGGGCTTATGCCTGTATAATGGAGGCCTAAAAGACAGGCCCTAACCCTGTGTAAGAAGGCTTAATGCAGGCTTGGATAAGGGCACCTATGTGCAGTCCTAAGGAAAGTCATACATGCTGTTACAGTCTCGGTATATACTACAGACTTGGGTATAGAATTTCGATGACTAGGTGCAGTCATAGAAGGAGCTTAGACAACATGGATTTGATAGTGGTGCAGCCTCAAGGATACGCTGTTCAAGGGTCATGATATTTGGGTGTTGTGTGTAGACCTATCTTGCTACTGAGCTAGGTCGCAGGCCATAGCCAGTAGCATAGAACTTTAAGGGTTGCAGTAGTCAGTGGCAGTGCTGGAACCTCTCTTGGATCGCTGCAGTCTTTGAGTTGTTGACTGTATCAAGGACTAACTTTAATACAACATGATGTAGGTGACATCAATGATGTTGAGAACAACTCAGTGATATTTGGGTGCAACATCGAGACGATGAAGTACAACAATATGGAGACAACATGATGATGAATGCTGCAACATGATGATGAGGTGCAACATGGTGATGGAGTCACCTTGGAGGATCAGTTGAAGCAGTATGTATGCCTTCACCTGAGTTCAGATCAGCTACCTCATGTGTCATCTTCTTAGAGAAGAACTCTACTCTTATTTTGTTAAGTCAAAATGTTGACTTCTGATGTATATGTACTATCTCTCTTTTTGCTAAACTATTGAATAACATAAGAAGAATTGATCAAGGGTTTCCCCACATTGGGGTTTGTCCCTGGCTGGCGCCACATCTTGTGTTCTCTTGTCTTCGCTTGTTTTCTGTGATTTATGTTTATGTTCTATCTGTGTTTTACTATCACACTAAATGTGATTGCTAATCTAGAATTGATATTGAGCTAGTATGGAAAATTGAAGTAAATTTGCTCTCAGCATAGAACAAACCTAAAATTAACAAAGCTCCACCTGGAGCCCAGTGCCAACTTGAGCTTGCAATTCCCCCGGTGTCTAAGAGCTCCCACTGAGCCGTACTCCAGAATATGACCATCTCCATGAGTCCAATCTACTCCACCGGGTACCAACTCAGAATCTCTCGCCATCCAACCCCAAGAGAGGGATCGAATGCATGAACTCTTGCACATAGAACAACCCTGACATGTGGATATTGCACCTTGTGCAACTCCAATCATCTTATCCCGCTATCCAGGTCAAAACATGAAATCTGACTAGGTAGCTCCGTCTGCCTCTCTCCAAAGGGCAAAGGTGACCCAATAGTGCTGCTAACTTGGTCATCCCCTCTTGAATGTTTAGACAACTATGCCTCCCTCAACCCAATGCATAAGGGTGGGTTAACAATGTTGTAGATCCCATCAGTGTGCCTCTTAAGTGAACTGTGACGAAATCCCAATGTATGGTTTCTATGTTGCCCCTCATCAATGGCTAGCCCAAAGGATGGTTGCACATCCTCATCCATCATGGACTCTACACGAGCCTCCGACTGCGCCTCCATGGATGACCCAACATGTAAGACATGCTCACCAGTCAGCGATAGGCAGTTCAACAACTCTGTCATAGATCTGGATGCTTCTGTACCTATTGGCTCCTCATCAATAGTGGGGATGTCTCCCAGCACCTCATCAACCTGTGGTGTGCTACTATCACCTAAAAACTCGGTCACAACTCGGGATACCTCAAGAACGGATGACATCTCATCAATGTTCCACCAAGGTTCCGGGACGAGGGGGCGAGGGAGCGAGGGGGCGCGGGAGCGGCCTATGCAAAAGCTCCCACCATTTTTAAGGAAACGTGGGGAGCGTCGGGTCCTAAAAAATTTATAAATATAAAATATAATTTATTATTGAGTCCCTATGAACATTTGGTTTGAATTGAAAAGCGCAAAGCATGATCATTGATATGAATATCATTTGACATTATCCAAATTTATAATATCATATAAATAATAAATTTAAAATTCTAATTCAACTTGGTCAAATTCTAATTTAGATTTTGGTCAAACAGAGGGAGAGCTTCAGCTTGATACGGTAGCCACTGAATTCTGTGAAAAGGTAAATGAACAGATCAGGAACACTGCATTGGCAGTAGAAGGGGAAACTACAATGGGTTGTCTAGTTGTATTGGATCCAACAGCTAGAAAGTTTGTTATATTATATATAATATAGACAGTACACCATATGCTGAAAGAAGAGTTTTAGTTCCAGGAGAGATGAGAAGATCACATGAAAGAGTTTCTGACAGTTTACTATCAAATGACATTCACTGCAGGATGACCATCTGCGAACCAACTTGGGTGACCAACGATGGCATGGATAATTTGTCTACCTTATTAGAGCAATGCCATGCAGTTCAAACTTCAAACTAGCAGTGTATTTCAGGGGTGAAAATAATTTTCAGACTTGAGAATTCAAGCTGAGCAACTGTGCTTTGTGTAAATTTTGTAACTGTATAAATTCATATATAACGACAGTTCCTGAGATTTCTTGTTGCCCATAGTATTTTGTCATGCTTGCAGTAAACGCATGTTAGTCTATAGTCCACCCAATTGTTTCCCACATGACATAGGTGTTGCTTCCATAGTTTGTATGTCAAATGTCATGCAAATTAAAAACACAAACTGAATGTCTCATATTCTTTGCCTGTCAACTCCAGTTATCTCCCCACTGTAATCCAGCCATCACTTGAGAAAAAAAGGAAAAGTTTTAAAAGGGAAAATTCATGTACGTGCTATATGGTCCAGCAAATTTCCATGATACTGACCCTCTAAAATAACGCTTGTTGAAACCAAAAGACAACACAAGACATTATCCCCATACAGAACATGAGTAGCTTTGCACCACTTTAGGTCTATTAAATCATAAACTATAAGCAAGGCCATTTTTTTGGGAGCATGGGGAAACGTCCCCTCAGGGAAGGGAAACGTTTCCCTGGCAAGTCCCCCTGAGTTTCCTCCATTTTGGGAGCGTGGGGAACGTCCCCTACTCGTCCCCAAGTCCCCGGAGCGCGGGGGAGCGAGGAAACTAGACCCCTAGGGGGGGGGGCGAGTCCCCGTGGAACACTGCATCTCATTAACGAGTGTATGCTCAACTGTCTCCTTCCAACCATGAAATACTCTCTTGTCTTCTTCCTTAATCCTCTCCATCATCCCAACATAATTGCACTGAATCCCCATTGGTTTTTGCATGCCTCTTAGTTCACAGAACTCTTAAAAAGAGAGGGACGCTTTGATGTCATGACCCAATGATTGGTATGCCCTCCAATTTGCTTCCAATAACTCCACATCAATTGCAATCATGTCTTGTTATCTTGATGCATTACCCATAATTTTGGGCATAGTGGATTTGCTGTATAATTGAGAATGGTCTTGATTTCCAATTGCGGAATGAATCAACTTTTCGCCCACATCAATCATCAGTTGTTGCATCCTAATCACCTCATTCAAGGTTACTGCCATGTTGCTTGATTCTAGTCTTTCTTTGGACCCCATGATTTTGTAGCTTTTTATTCTGGTCTTGTCATAAAACGAAGGGTTTCCCACAAGCTGAGTCAAGATTATGGCTCTTATACCACTGTAATGTTCCAAAATAGGAAAAACAGTGATATGCAAGCAAATAGCAAATTTACACCACATAAAATTTTGAAACAATTTAGTAAACACCCAGAGCGAAGAGAATTATGGAAGCAACTGAGCTATTTTATTATAACTGGTGCAAGAGTACAAATATATGGAAGGAATACACCTGGGCTTTCCTTTTTTGGCAAGCGGAGCAATGCCCGGGTGAAGCAATGATAACTCAAACTGTCCAACTGCTGCTCTGCGCTGCTCCAAGAAATATGCACTATCTGCTGCAAAGATATGGCTGGAAACCCCACTTCTAATGCTGAGAAAATTCTGCAAATTTATTTCGAAGGTCCTTGTCAAAAACCCAGAAAAACCTCAGAAATGGTTTGCCCTGGTTTTGTCCTTCCAAAACTGACCCCCAAAAAGACACCGTGCAGTCCCCAGCAATTCTGCACAGCCTCCTGCAAAGATACAGCTGAAAACCCCACCTCTGGTGGTCAGAAATTCTGCAAATTTATATCGGGTGTCCTTGTCAAAAACCCAAAAAAACCCAGAAATTGTTTGGCCTGGTTTTGACCTTCCAAAATCGATCCCCAAAAGGCCCTACGCCCTCCAAATCTGCTGAAGCACACTGCCTGCCAATACACCAACAAAATCCTCCCCAGACACTCTTGAAATGCAGCAATCAACTCCACCAATACTTCCCTTATTTCTCTCGGCAAGCAACAGCCCCAATGGCTGAAACTCTATCTCCCACATATGCGCAGTTTCTCTCTTCTGTGCTGGCCACAGAGTCTACAAAATCATTCCTTAATATTGCTGTCACTTCCAGCCCTCAAACTCACCCAATAGCCAACAAATCTATTGAGTCTTCTCCTAATTTCTCTCGGCAATAGCCCTCTGGAAGAATGCTACAATGGCCACAATAGATCCACTACTGCGTCCTCCAGAAATACGCACTGCTGGGGCAAACTGAATACAAATGTTGGAAATCTCTCTACAAATCTCCTCTGGATGATAATGGATGAACCTCTCTAGGGTGGCACTCGAAGTCCCCCAAAGAAAGGGTGAGTTCTCCGCTTGGAAAACTCTTGCTAAACAACTCGAGCAACAAAATCAAATTAGATAAGCCAAAAATTCCAAATGAAGTGTGCTGCCTTCCTTTTATAACTTTCGTGGAGCCTTTCTTCCTGCCTTTTCTTCCCCCTCATGCATTTTAAATCATTGGCGTAGGGAGTGCGTATTTCTTATGTGGGTGGTCCCCACATATCATTAACAAAACAAAATAATATAAAATTAACTTGCCTCTAACTCCTATGCCTTCTATCAAAAATCAAATGGGCCCCGTCTTCACCAAAATTGGCCCCCAAAATGTAGAAATAAATCATGTTCCAAAATAATTTAGGAAGGGACATTACATTATTTCTGAATAGTAGTCGAGCAATAGTATTACTGAAATGTATCTATACCAGTCTGCTTGCAAAAAGGACACAGTTACAGGGTCTTCACCCTTTGAAGGATGAGGACAATCAGGCAATCATATTAGCAAAGTGTGTACGCAGGTATGAATACCCTATCAGGGGATAAAATAGCGATAAGGGTTGACATTACTATGATGGCTTAATTCATATTATTCACCAAATGTATCTCAGTTATCCTGGTTTCAAACAAGCACTGACTGCTAAACTAAGCCCTAGCTTCTAGCCACTAAATAGGTGTGAAAACAGTAAGAATCTAACCCATAAGACTCTGCAGGTTCACTGATACTAACCTCCTGTGCTGCAGGTCCCCCTGCTGCCCTTATGATGCGACCACAGATACTTAATTTGTGCCCCTCCTTCCTTTGCAACCAATTCCCTGAATTATGCTCTTAGGATGTTTTTTTCAATACCATCCTTCTCTTCTTATTTTACTTTCTACTGTTTTCTTTGTTCCTCTCTTACTGCACTTCCATTGTTCGCTTCTTCTGGCTCTCCGTGCCCCCTCCTGGTCCCGACTTCCTTCTTTTCTACTATTCGCATACTACTCCTGGTTAGTTATGGCCTAGCCCCTCTGGACCAATCCGAGATGCCCCTCTGTCCTTCCTGGTCTTGTCATTGCTAATCGGTTTTCTTTGGCCAAACAGTTTCCTGCCATTTGGCCCCTCCTTCCCTCCTTGCCTGTCATCTGCCATCTTTCCAGGCTCATTCTAGAATCAATAGGGTCTGCGGAAAAAGGTCTTCTCCACTATGTGCCAAATTTCCTGCAATATCTACGTGTGTTTCTCATTCACGACTTCCTTCTCTCTCCTTCCTCAAAACTTTTTTGAATGAATGTTTGTGTGCAGTCCTTGGAAACATACCCTAAGATAACACGTCGATCTGAATGGAAGGTTAATGTAATCCACTGTTTGAGTCATTAGAGAAATGTTAACAAAAGGTCCATGCTTTAAAGGAGGCCTTCACTAGCATCCACTCCTAACAATATGACAGGAATTGTCTTATACTTGCTAGTTTTAAAAGGTGGGTCTATGTCTAGGGTTATATCAAATTTCATAGGCCTATCTACTAAGCCTTACAAGTTTTATAAGTAAAACAACTTTAAAACACATCATTTGTTATTCCCATTTCTTTAACACCATAAATATTCCAAGCTATAAGAACACCAATGCTTGAGAATATATAAGAATTTGTTAGATTTCGGTATTGATGTAATACAGTAACTAACATGCGTTCATTCATAACAAATCATAATGACCGATAAAGGAATTGGCTTATGACACTTAGGTATTTTTATTATTTTCAACATGTATATAAAGATAACCAAGGAATTATTTACAATAACCATACAAGTGCAAGGTGACCAAGACAACATTTACATTATATACATGAATATACCATGACTGAGACCATTAGTGCAGTATCTACATATTTTGCAAGATGATCGGAGTCATTATAGGGAGTGAAGGATGTACGCTATATCTCTTTGTTTGAGTTCTTAGTGGGTGATTTGGAGACCAAAGTCACAGGAGAATTGTGGCTGCTTTATGCTTGAGTGCATGGGCAAAGGTCTTTAGTCAAAGGATAGGGAAGGGGATGGGGAAGTGACACATGATGATCAGATACCAAACCTGGAAAGGCCCTAGAATTCTCAACATTTGTAACTGTGTGTGAAGCATTTGTAAGTTGGGGAAAGGAATTAAGTACCTTCTCTTGCCTCCTCTGGATCATCTGAGTCCAGGTTTGACTTATCTGCCTCTGCACGTCCCCCTAGTGGATCAATTCTGTGCGTCCTAGGGAAATCTAATGGAGACTGTGCAATTGGATCCTTAGCCATCTGTACCGACTCCTTACTTTTTGGACTGGATTCCTTTCTCTTGATGGGGGATGTGTCAGCTCTTTTGTGTAATGGGAACTCACATTCTCTTACCAGGTGCCCATACTTGTGACACCTGCATCTGAAGGAAACACCCTCGTAATCCAGTATTTGGATTCTCTCCCCCCTCTGCCTGATGTCGATGTCTTCAGGCAACCCGTTACAAAGGTCAGTATTTACCAGAATGCGAGCTAGATACATGTCCGCTGTTGTTAGATAGGATGAATCATGTTCCATGTACGTCCCCTAAGAGTTTCTGGGGTCCTTGAAGGCTAAGGTGTCCCAATTATTTGCTGGGAGGCCAGGAGTCTCACCAATATTGGGACAACATCCATTCTTTCCTGTTTCGCGGCAAACAAAGGGGACCAAAAATTGAATATGATTGGGGTGGAGTCCATCTTCTATACCGTCTGCACAACTTGTTTTGCCTCAACTGCTTTATTGAACTTCAGGTGAATCCATCCCTGCGCCAAAAGAGCGACCTCTGGGGGATTCTTGATTGCAGGCGAAATTTCATTAGCCACCCATGCCTTTATGGAACCTATGCTGAATTTCCTGCCTCTAGCTTGTCCAACCAAGGATCTCTCTGCCATTTCTTCAGTGTTCTTCATCGTGACATTCACATCCAGAACCAGAGACAGCCTAGCTCTACATGCCTTTTTAACACAACGCTTCTTTTTCCACTTTGTGCCCTTCTGCACCTCTTTTAAACTCAGGGTTCCACTCGAAACAGTAAGAGTTTTTTTCCTTCGAGTTCTTTTCGTTCCTTTCTTCTATATTCTAACCTTCCCCTTCTTCTGAGACAGGCAGATCCTTCAAGAAACTGCTCCCTGATGGCTGAGATGAATGCTCCTTGGGAGGGACTGAGATTGGTGGAGACCCTGTAAAGAACAAACACAAACCATGTCCTCTGTCTGCGGGGAGTTCTGCTAATACCTGGATTGTCTGGTAATCTGCGCCTGACGCAAGGATTGTTGGAAGGAATTTCTTCCAGGAACCCATAGGGCATTCTTGCAGAAACTTGACTACGGTCCTCTGGGTCCAGCCTCGGTATCCACTGCATAGCTACATCCGGAAAGATCACAACTGACATTGCTTCTGCTGATCGTCCAGCTGGAGCCTGATTCTCTTCCAAGGCAGCCTATTCTGGAAAGGGGACAGGCTGGGGCTCAATTTTTGGCCACACTTCCGGCGGCCTGCCGACCTACAGCTTAGGCTTGAAATCTGGGGAGGATGCCCAGATTTGGACGTCACTATCTTCTTTTGGTTCAAAATCAACCAGATCTTCTTCCTCCATGGAAGACCTATCTTACTAATCGACAGATCAGCCTGAAAACTTGAACTCTTTGGAAGCTTTTCAGCTGTAGACCCAGCCGCCTTACAGCTGGAAAGAAAGTTGAAACTACCTCAAGTACAAACCCCTCCCCCGGAAACTGCCTACGTATATTAACTAACCCTGGAGGGCTATGTACACCAGTCTGCTCTCCTTTATTCTGACTACAGTAGCTATCTGGCTGCAGCTTCCAAACGCTTAGCTATCGACCTCCTGAAAACGCAGGCCTCCCGAAACTGTAGATCCCATCCTTATCTCTCATCCCCGTAAATATTTGATACCTCTTTAGACTATAATTATTAATGAGTACTATGCTTATTTTTGGACTATAGAGGCCATTTAGAGCTTCTTTGTTGATGTATTTTGGTTCAGACATTGATTGCACTCGATGCGTATTTTGGTTATATGCAACCTTGCTATATTCATGAAAAAATAAGCATAATGGGTTGGTTTCACATGGATGCGCATGAATGTGTGTGTCTGTGTGTATTATTTGAATATTTTATATATTTTTTGGTTGATCAGTTTTGTTTCCTATTTTTGTCTGGTTCCACTCTGATTCAATATGGTTCTGGTAACTTTGAGTGAATCAAAATCTAGAGCATTCCTTGTTTCTACCAGATATGCCTTGCTTGTGCCCTATTTTTGGCTTTGCTTTCTGGGGCCTGACTGCCATTGTTGCTTCTTGCATCAATGGATTTTCATATATCCTTGCATTCTAAGTTGATTGCAAATACCAGCATGTTGCTGGGAATTGAGGGGTGTGTTAACAACAACGGTTGGGTGGGGAGAGATGGACCAGTAGTGGATTGGAACAGTGTTGTGGGGTGAAGCTGAGTGGAAATGAGGATAGGGAATGAAAGCACTGTAAAAGGTTACATACATCAAGGCTGCCAAAGGAATACTGGAATAGAAGGATCTGGAGAAAGTGGGACATAGGTACAATCTCGGCTATAATTCATTAACCATTCTATAGCTTTCAATAATACACACAAACACGCTACATAGCACTCAAGTTTCACATAGACTTGAACATACTCCCATTTAACCATTTTGGACTTACATCTAAAGTTAAACAGACATCAGCTGGGCACATAGACAAAGTACATTTGAAAATCCTCTTACATGGTTCCTTTAATTCATTCTTAAAATTTTACACTGGGCATTTGCAATACCTCATAGTTAGCCTCTTTAATCTTGGACTCATTTTTGAAAATTTAAATTAGCAATTAAGTGTTCATTTACTGGACTGACTTGGAATTCTTTGTGTTGCTAC